>PVIR01001545.1:0-120716 GCA_004026965.1 Petromus typicus | reverse complement strand
AAATGAACAAAAAGATGTGGTTCTTCTATATAATGGAGTATTGCTCTGCCATAAAAAATGATAAGTTTAAATCATTTATATTTAAATGGACGTACCTTGAAGACATCCTCTTAGTGAAATAAATAGGTCACAGATGTATAAATATTGTATCTTTTCTCTGGTATGAGAAAATAAAGATGTAAATGAGTTCCAGAGTGTATGTTATATATTGTAAAATAGAAAATATGCAAAGAGAAATGGGGTGAAGGGGGGAAAAATAATGAGATTTTAACAAAAAAGAAAGGAAATAAAGTTTATGTATATAGGGGGTGGGGGTGGTAGAGTGGGTAGGGGTATGGGAAAAAATGAGAATTAAGTTGTGTCATATACTGGTACAGATTCTCACTGTTGAATGCAATCATGATGTGTATATGTAATATACCAATAACAATTTCAATTAAAAAAAATAACTCTCAGGTGTACCAAGAAATTTTTATAGAATCTTATTTGAGGAAAGTTGAAAAAGGAATAAAGATAATTCTAAAAATGTTAGTTTCTCTAGAAAAGATAGGCAGGGGTCTGATACATGTGTTGGTAGCTCTACCTCTCAGACTGACTAGGACTTAAATTCCCAGTAGAAGAGGGAATCTGATGTGCACCAGTTTCCCGGCCTCCCTCAGTCACATGTCCTGTGACACGAATTACAATGAAGCGAGGTTTGTTCTGAGGACATTCACAAGCATAATGATCAACACTATTACTGGATCTCTAAACTTCTCATCAATTTGGCTTGTATCAAAGTTACACTTGAGCCAACTTTATGCAACCAAGTAGAGAGAAGGAAGATGGATGAAATGAGGATAGAATTTCTTGTTTATCATTTTGTTAAAGGCATGGCAGGGGCAACCTCTCTGGCTTGCCGATCACTGTGGACATGAAATCTAGGAGGGCCTGGGAAGCCATTGTGTTAGAGATGTTATACGAAGAGGATCTCAGCAGTGCTCAATGCTCAGCCTTTCGGCAGGGAAAACAGCATCATGTGCATAAAATCTTAGAACTTTGCTTCATGTAACTTTCAGTAATACATATTTGCATACTACATGTTTATTTCTTTGTCAACTGGTTTGCATACTACATATTTATTCCTGTGTCAACTGGTCATTTCCTCTGATGGTTATGGATATTAAAATGCTTACCAGGGGTAGAGATAGTTGCCAGTTCTACAGTCATAACTTCACCAGAAATCCTGGTGAATTGAATAATATAGTTGCATAGACTGTAATCATTTTCACTGTAAATGTCAGGACTCTCTTCAAGTAGGAAATTTTGGCCCTTCGAGCCATGGAGAAGCATGGAATGTGGGGTAGAATGCACACAAGCCTGCTGAGTTCCCCATGGCTGTGAGCATAGAGCCCAGGAATTAATCTATCATAACAATTTAGCAAATTCTATTTTTCTAGTAGCATTTTGGTCAAGTAGTCATGGCTAGGAGAGATGTGAAGACAATAAACAATTCAGTGATCAGAAATATAAAACTGTGGGCTATTTTAATTCCCAAAGGTACTCTCTTAATTGAAGAGTTTTATTAAACTTACTGAATACTTGATACCCACAGGAAGAATGGAGCTAGTATTTGATGTTGCTGCTCTGTGTTACTGGAAAATACAGCATTGCACTCATTAGTGCCAAAGATTATTCATGCATATTTGAGGGTTATAAGGTAGTGGGAGATAATGCTGCTGAGTGTTTTACTTTTTTTTTTTTAAACAGGTTTGCAGTGCATAATGACTACATTTCTTAAGTGGAATTGGTACACATTAATTTTTTTTTTACATTCCTTTCTCTGCCCCACCTTCCACTTCAGTACTCTTTCTTCCTTTGTGATGTGACCTGGAATAAAACACCGCGGTCCAGCTCCAGAATCTTCATCTCTCTCTCAATGATGGTACATGTGACTGTACAGTAAAGCTTTCAACCAATAGAAAGGGAGTGTGAAGTGGGTTTCATTGCTGGGCTCTGCCTTTAATGAGAGTAGACAGACTCTTTTTTACTGGCTTTCTCAACTGTTTAGAAAGTAGTTTATAAGGATAGAACCTGAAGAAACCTTTGGAGAGTAGGAGATGGAATTCACACATCCACAAAGAAATCACTCAAGACCCGTTTCTGCTGTCTCAGCCTAGGAGACTCAACCTTCCACTGGTGTGTGAAAAGAACTGTCAACTACTTTTTTTAAGGTGTGACATTGATTCTGATGGTAGACTCCATGATGGAGCTGGTGATTTGATTATTATAGAAATAAACATCTGCTTTCTAAGAGTATGACTGAAAGTTTAATTGGATAGGAGACACTGCTATTTAGCATGAAAAAAGTCATTATAACAGTTTCGGTGTCATGATACACAGAAATTGATGGTTTAAAAATAAATAGGAAATTAAAAATAGATTTATATTTGAAAGTCAGACTTATTTATGAAGTAAGGTTGATATTCAAGGGTGAAACAGTTCCCTTATGCCTGTGTTTACCCACTTCTGGAGAAGCATATAGAAAGTACAAGAAGCACAAGGACTGAATTAACCAAGAGAGCCAAACAGATCAATAAAGCACCTCTCACAGTTCCTCGCTGGAAACAGAAGGAGAGGACAGCCATTGTATCCCTGGTCAGTCACCACCTTGTGTGGGTAGAAGTAAGAATGCTAGAAAATTAATAACAGGCTTCCTTCTATCTTTATGTAGCCACCTCAGTGTTCACACCCAGAGAAGAATGTGGTTCACTTAACTATCTAATGAGGAATCTAAAATAATAATTTATTTTGTATGACTTTTATGTACTAATGGCTGAGCCCAAAGACAGCAATTTTAAAAATGTTGTACTATATTCATTTAATGAATAAAGACTGCTTTTTGGAAGTTAACCTGCTATAAAAATTGCATAATCCATAATCTACTGTCTAAGTGTTAATTGCTTCCCTGGATGAGAGACAATTTCTAGTTTTCATATATTTTTCTAATACAATAGCCATTTTTGAGAGATCAATTTGGCTCAAAAAACTAAGAATATTAAAGATCAGACCATTGATATTTCCTACACCTCGCTTATTCTGCATACTATTGTCCACCTTTTAAATGCTTTTCTGTTACAGGAATTTACTCTGCAATTGAGAAGTTCAGTGGAGATTTTATACTCACTTTATTTTATACCAAAACTAAAATTTTTGACATTCACTAATGGTACAGTAATGAAATAATAATAGGTCCAATTTTCTGGTTATACAAAGGGAGAAAATTGTTCTACTGCTTACAAGCGCTGGGCTAATTGAGGAAGATGGGGCTAATCACTCTGGCTTACCCTGATAAGAAAGTAATTACAGTAATTTTATTTTTTCTTCTGCATATCGATTACCTGTATCTCTATGATTATTGAGATTAAATACTCATTTAATAATTGATGAGTTTTATCATTTAAAAAAATCTTTTAAAGAGTTTATCACCAGAAAATCTTGTAATGAATTTTTTCATGTCATGCTCAACTCATTTGGCTATTCAGTTACTGAAGAAAGCTAGTACTATTAACCATGAACAGGAAATAAATATAAAATATTTAAGGAGTTTAGATAATTGGTAAATTGTAAATTATAATTTTTCTGTAAAAATATACTATTTTGAAAGAAACTTGTAATTCATCAAGCCTTCATTATATTTTTGCTTCTGTGTATAGAGTAGGAAATTGTATCCAGTTTAGAAGCCTTTACCATAAATAGGAAAGATTTAATAACATGGAACTCAATGAGTTAAACAACATGATATTAACCATGTCCAAATATATATCTACTCTTAGAGCAAGAATTCTGACTTAGCATTTCTTTTTCTGTCATATAACTTGGAATGTTTTTATTTTTAAGTTTCTATCATTAATAAAACCTTTAAATTTTGAAGAGGTCACTGGTAAGCAGAATTGTTGCCTTCAGCTATTTTTATATCTTACCTATGAAGAACTATTCAGTTGATGTTTACAACTGAATGTACAACCCACTTTTGCAAATGTAGAAATTATGTTACAGAGGAAGTCAGTAGCTCTCCTAAAAACATATCCAGCTGAAGATAGAGTTCTGCGTCCTTACTCCACACATTTGTGATTTCATTGATATTCCGCAGTTCTGGAAATCAAGATCCTAAAGAAGTTTCAGGCTTGAGTTGTATTTCGCAGCTCATTTTTTCCTTCATTCTAAGTGTTATACTTTACTATATGATGGTTATATCAAGGTTGGATTTAGAGAGGAGATATTTTTCAGCAGGGTCAAACCTACTGGTTTAGCTCAAAAATAAGCCAACTTACATGACTATTATTGTTAAAAAGGTGACCTAAAAAAAGATAAAAGGCAGATGTTCTAGATTGGTAGCTAACTTCTTAAACTTCAGAGTAATTTTCACCAGATTTTATTTGGTGTACATAGTGCTTAATTTCAAAAGATATACTCTGATGGTACAGAAAGAACAATCATACTAGTTTGACAACCAAACAGTTACTTCTGGAGTGTGATAGATGGTAAAAAAATATCCTCTATGCTGGTTTGAATGAGAGCCATTATAAGTTATGATACAGAGTAACTAGTTTGACCTAAGGTGCCAATGTTGGTTCTGCTACTCATTAGTGTCTGCACTTGAATAGAGTAAGGATTTCTCTGATCTCACAGATTGTGAGAAAGCGGAGTTCTTAAAGTGCTGCTCTGGAATTGTGAATTCTGAGATACTATCGATAGTTAAGTGGCCTATGTGTGCCCTTGTCTTTCTCAGGAATTCAAAACTAAATACGCAGGGACAGCCAGGGATTAAAAGGCAGTACATTAATTTATCTCTTTTGACAGAATTTCTTTTTGTGCTTTTTGGTGAAATTTTTATATAATGGTGCAGCTATTGTGGAAATTTTATTAGCTATCCCCTGACCATTAGTAATCATGTGATTCTTTGCCTGGCTTTAGCTCTCTCCAATAGCAAGTGCCTCACTGTTCTGTTGCAGGCAGATACTTCCTTATAGTGTCATCCTCAGAATTAAATATGCTTAAAGAGGGTAACACCTGTCAAACTAGATTTTCAATTATATACTCCACACAAAGGTTTGTGACTTTTATTATAATCATTATGATTATTTCTAATTTGTGGGTCTTTGGAGACCTATGAAAAGACCCTAAAGAAAACATTTCCAAAACATTAACATTGTTTTCTTTTATGCAACTAAGTTGGTAAGTCACAGGGAAAAGGAGAGGAAAAAAGACCAAAAAATGGAATAAGAAAAGCATCTACTTTTTTCAGAATCTAGGCTATATTATACAAAGCTGTGCACTGTCTGAAAAGCAAAAGGTCATAGGTTAAGACTTATCATGTCTTCAGTTTTGTAATCAGCCTTTAAAATATGAACATTATGACATTGTATTTAAGATAGCAAATATTCTGTTAAAATTATCATTCAAAATTACCTTGCCTTCCATAATTCATAGCCAAAATCACACCTCTTGTTTATGTGGGAAATGTTTTCTCCGAGTGCCACGTCTTCCTTCTCGTCTCTCACAATCAGGGGACATGTGCTCGTACCGCAGCGTCTCAGCAGCAACCAGGGCCAGGAGCTCAGGGTTTCTAAACTTGATTAGCTCCTGCAATTTATATTTCATCATTGACACACTCTGTCTTTAAATAGATCGAGAGCTGTGCATGTTTGAAATGAAATTTACACATTTAACAACTCTAGTTCATTTTAATAAAAGGAATTAGCTTATTTGTAATGAAGGGTGGGAGACTGCATCCTTCATCAGTTTAACCTTTCCCATCTCACAGAAATTAACTCCTCACTTCCAGAACCGTCTGTAGAGTATTGTATTTTATACAATTCATAGCTTATCATGATAGTTACTTTAATCTCAATTATGAATTTTACTTGAAACTTTTTCTTTTACCAAATTACTACAGTCTGTATATTACACACATTTAAAAAATAAAATGAATATTGAGTTAGTACACTGAACTATACCTTTATAATCACTCCTGAAATACACATCATGATATTGAAAAGAATTCTAATGCACTAAGTACACCTTGTACAAAACTTTGTAGAACAGTTAACGCAACATCTTATGCAGTAAGACACAGAATAGAGTACAGATAGAGAAAATCTGGGCAGACAAAATCCTTGATAGAAAAAGTTTGAGGGCCAGGGATTTAGCTCAGTTGTTCTGTCTCCTGCCTTGCAAGTACAAGGGCCTGGATAACCATATACAATAAAGCTGGGTGCAGTGACTCACGCCCAGCAGCAATCAGTACCACATACCACAGTGCTAGGCATGGTGGCTCATGCCTGTAACCCCAGCACTCGGGAGGCAGAGGCTGGAGGATTGCAAAGGTTTGATCTTTTCTTCATTCCTTGAGATTTTTATGAATCAAGGAAATACACAGTCTTGAAAAAGAGATGTGTGTTTCTTTTCTCTGATATGAAAAACCAGTGATATAAATGAACTCCAAAATGTATGATGAGTAATGTGAAAGAGGGAGAAAATACACTAAATGAAGAGGAAAGGGTTAGTAGGGGAAAGTAACTAAGAGAAAGAAAAACTTGACAGCAAAAAGTAAAGGAAACAAAGCTTATGTATTTAGGGGGTGGGGGTTGTAGGGAGGGCAGGGGAAAGGGGAAAATGAGAATCAATATGTGTCATGTATTAGTATCTCAGTGTTAAACGTGATAATATTGTGTGTATAAAATGTACTGATAAAATCAATTAAAATTAAAAATATACAGTCAAAAGAGGAAACAAAGGAAAGAAAAGACTTTTTGTACATTCATCTTGAAGCATATTTTCTTCTCACTCTTCTAGAGAATTCAATTGAAGGTCTTGGGAGCTCAAATAAACTTTGAAATGTAGAGGGAAAAAAAAAAACTAGACTTGCCTTCTCCCAGCACGCTACTGCATAATATGAGTTCACATTCTGTGTGTGTGTGTGTGTGTGTGTGTGTGTGTGTGTGTGATCTTGCATATGGATGAGTGTGGCTTGCCTACTCATTCTCCTCCTTCTGTCACTCTCATTTTGCTGAGATTTGATAAATATATTAGCAACTGAGAAATAAGGCAGTGAGTAGAGGAGTTTCTGGAAATGGATATTAGCTGATGGGTTGTTGTGAGATGACTAGAAGGAAAAATGATAGAAAAATGATTGTGATGTAAAAAGAGGGAAAGAAAACATAATAAAAAGAAAACAAAGCATATGTATATAGTGGTGGGGGTCAGGGGAATGGGAAAAAGAATTAAATCGTGTTATATATTACTGCAAAGTCTCAATGTTGATTGTGATCATAAAATACATAAAATGTACCAATAAAATCAATTTGAAAACAGAGTTACTGAGAATGCTCTTAAAAAAATAAAAAGCCAATTTTATTCCTCTTTGACTTAGTGTCAAGTAACTCACACGTAGTTGGCATCTTGATACTCATGTATTTGAATGGGATAGGTCCAATAATGATGTTTCATCACTGTTGCCATCTATAAAAATAATTCCTTCAAATTCTTTTTGCAATGGGAATTGAACTGAGAGACTCACATTTGCCAAGCAGACGCCATGCCTCTGAGCTGCATTGCCATTCCTCCTGCAGTTTTTGGAGTATTTAGGTAATGAAATTATGGCTGGTTGTATATTCGAATTTAAGATATTACATTTAATGATATTTCATGGTATTGCATGTGCCCTGAGCTTGAACTCACAGCCAAGGTTTTAAATTATTTCATGCATACTCCTATTGAACAGTCAAAACAGTTTTGTGAAAGATATATTACTACTATATCAACTTTTCAGTTGATGCTATTAGGGTATCGGGAGAATAAAGAAACTTCTCAAAATTGCCAGCAAGTGCGCGGTGCCATGAGTCACTAGGGAAAGATCAGAGCTGAATCATTGTCTCCCAGGAACCACTGCTTCCTTTTTTCTTTGATGCCAGAGAACTCTGGCTTTTAGGCCTCCATTGTCTGTCCTTCATGTCTATCAGCTTGTCTAGAATTTGTTATAAGTTTTTGTATTTGTCTTCTACACAGTTACAGGACATCTTAAACTTGCCCTCCACATGGTGAATTTAGTACTCGGAATTTGATGCAATTTAAATTTCCTTGATAATGCTGTGTCTTTTCTTTATTATTTAACGTTTCTACTTCACTTTGTGTCATTTCTGCAAGAGTGGAAAGCAGATGTTTTCTCGTGGCTTCCTGGCTTGTCACCATACTGCTTCATCAGGACCCTCACCCCTATTCCACTTCTACTGTGAGTCCACTTTTCTGCACTGAGAATTGACTGTATGTTTTTATGTGATGGCACATAATTTCTTTCATGGCTTCTCTGCCCACAAAAATCAATGCCGCTTTTCTATGCATGCTTTGCTTTTGCCTCCTTTCTCACATATATCACTGTATTATTCAGAGGAATCTCTTTACTTGATCTCAAAGCCGCATTATTCCTACAGATGTCACCCTTTTCTGTTTTCAGTTATACTATGTCCTCTACCTTAATATTTATGTATTTGGGAATTTTAGTAAGATTCCACATGAAGAATTAAGATGTTTAGTTTTATAACCTCATCGTTTTCTTACTGTCAAAGTTTTATGTAATCTCAGAACTTATTAAGATATAATTAGGTTGCATTTATCTTTCTTCTTTGCACATTTTAACAATTTGAGATGGTGACATTCCCAATACAATGTCATATTTTCCAGTGATTTCTTTGGCTCTTGGATTTAGTACATTAGCCTAGTGAAAGCTTCTTTAAAAAAATTTTTTTCAACCCACAATATGGTAGCAGGGTATGAGTTACTCAAAGAGAGACCAAAATAATATAGAGATTCAAAGATGCAACTTGTCAATATGATAGAATTTTTTTGGTGGTTCACGTTGAATTGTTCAGTGTTTCTAGTTTTGGAGGTATGCTGCAGAAAGTCAGAAATATACCTGCAACATGGTCACTGGAGACTGCATGCTGAGTGTGGCCCTGCTTCATTTAGTTTACAGATTCTTAATGTTAGAGTTTAGATCTAGAATATTCCACTTCAGTGTCATGCATGCAGACATTGGGTCTTGCTGTACAGCTGGATTGTGGGGGTGTTGTAGTCATCAGGGATTAGTCCATTGATAACTGCATAGGTAAATGAGCTGATAGGAAGTAGGGCCTGGTAGAAAGAACTGTATTACTGGGACCAGGCCTTTTGGTGGTGTATCCTCCTCCCTGCCTCTTCCCTTGGTGCTTTCTTCCTGTTTTCCATGAAGTCAGCAGCTTTTGTCTACCAGGCCCTTTCACCATGAGGCCTCCTTTGCTGCCTGCTTTCCATGGATTGAAACACTTAAACTATAAGGCAAACAAAACCGCTGCTTCTTTAAATTGTGAATATTGGAAATTTGGTTCCAAAGATAGGAACACTAATTAATACCTCCAAGCTTTCTGGATCTATCACTCAATAATAGGAAGATGAATGTAAGGGGAGACTTTGGGCCTATTCTGAAAAGGTCACACTCAGATCTGTTCAAATTCGGTTAGTCACTGTTGAGTGCAGGGAAGTCTGGGAAATATTGTCTGCCTGTGTTCTCAGAAACAAGAGAATTGTTGTCATAGATGTAAACACCTTGAAGCAAATTTTACCCCATATGTCTAATAAGAAACTTGTTGCCACAATCTAATAAAAGCTACTTATGAGAAACCAACAGCCAGAATCACTCTTAAGAGTCAAAAACAAACAACATACGATCACCAGCCCTGTTCATTATGGTGCTGGAAATATTAGCCACAGCAATTAGATAAGAGAAAGAAATAAAATAGGAAAAGAAAAAGTTAAACTGACATTATTGGCTGATGACATGATACTCTGTATAGAAAGTTCTAAAAACTCAACCAAAAAACTGCTATACTTGATCACCAAATTTAGTAGTGGAGCTGGATATAAGGTCAACATTCAAAAATCAATAGCCTTTGTATACACAGGCAACAGACTCACTGAGTGAGAAATTGGGGAGTCAATTCCTTCCACAATAGTTTCCAAGAAATGAAATATCTAGGAATCTATCAATAAAGGATGTGAAAGACTTCTACTCTGAAAATTATAGCAAGCTGAAAAAGGAAACTGAAGAGGATATCAGAGATGGGCCGGGGATTTAGCTCGGTGGTTCCGGTGCCTGTCTTGCAAGTGCAAGGACCCGAGTTCGATCCCCGGTAACCACACACAATACTGGGCATGGAGACTCACCCCAGCAGCAACCAGTACCACATACCACAGTGCCGGGCGTGGTGGCTCACGCCTGTAATCCCAGCTCTCGGGAGGCAGAGGCAGGAGGATTGCTGTGATGTGAGTTTGAGGCTGAGCTCAGGGCCAGCCTGAACCACAAAGTGAGACCCTGTCTCAAAAAACCTAAAAACAAAACAAACAAACAAACAAACAAACAAAAAACGAGGATATCAGAGAATGGAAAGACATCCCTTGTTTCTGAGTAGGAAGAGCTAATATCATCAAAATGGTTATACTCCCACAACTACTATATAGATTCAATACAATCTTTCTTTTTTCTTTCTTTCTTTTTTTTTGAGACAGGGTCTCACTTTTGTGGTTCAGGATGGCCCTGAGCTCAGCCTCAAACTCACATCACAGCAATCCTCCTGCCTCTGCCTCCCGAGTGCTGGGATTACAGGTGTGAGCCACCACGCCCAGCACTGTGGTATGTGGTACTGGTTGCTGCTGGGTGTGAGTCTCCACACCCAGTATTGTGTGTGGTTACCAGGGATTGAACCCGGGTCCTTGAGCTTGCAAGACAGGTGCCAGAACCACTGAGATAAATCCCCGGCCCATTCAATGCAATCTTAATTGAAATCCCAACAGTATATTTCACACATCTGGAGAAAATAATCCAAACATTCATCTGGAATCACAAGAGACCTAGAATAGCAAAAACAATTCTAGGCAACAAGGATATGGTGAGGAGTATCACGATCCCCAACTTGAAACTATACTGCAAAGCCATTATAATAAAAGCAGCATGGTACTGGCAAAGTAACAGACCCAAGGATTAGTGGAAGATCCACAAACAACTCCAAATATACTAAACCACTTCATTTTAAACAAAGAAGCTAAATATCCTTAATGGAGGAAGGATAGCCTCCTTAAAAAAATGGTGCTGGAAAAACTAGTTTCAACCTGCCAAAGACTAAAGCTAGACCATTCTCTTTCACAAGCACTAACTTAAAATTAAATTGGATTAGAGACTTAAATATTAAGATAAAAACTCTGAAATTACTGGAAAACAGGTTAGGTTGAACTCTTGGAGATATTGGCTTAGGAAAAGACTTCATGAACAAAATCTCTGCAGCATAAGAACAAGCAGAAGGAAGCAACAAATGGGATCTCATGCTATAAAAAATCTTCTGCACAGCAAGAGAAGCTAAAATCAGAGTGAAAAGACAACTGGAAATATAGGAAATATTTTTTACCAAATATTTCTCTGACAAAGAGCTACTATCTAAAGCATACAAAGAGCTTAAAAAATCACCCTGCCACATTTAAAGACCTAATTCAGAATTGGGCACTTGAAATGAAAAGATACTTTTCAGATGAAGAGGTAAAAAGCCACTAAGGAACACGTGAAAGGAATATTCAACACCTGATTATTTGAGAGATTTGTATGAAAGCAACACTGAGATTATATTTCACTCCACAAAGAATGGCTGCTATCATGAAATCAATGAACAACAAATGCTGGTGAAGATGTGGGAAGAAAAGGACCCTTCTCCACTGTTGAAGGGAACATAGACTAGTCCAATCAATGCAGAGATCAGTGTGGAGATTCCTCAATAAACTAGGATTAGAGGTCCCTGCTGTTGCCCTGGTAGGAACATACCCAGAAAAATTAAAAGATTCAAATCACAGAGACATATGTACACCCATGTTTATAGAAGCTCAGTTTGGGACAGCTAAATCTTGGAAACAGCCCGTATTCCCATCATCTGGAGACTGGATAAAACTGTGGTTTTTCTATAAAATGGAGTATTACTCTGTCATAAAGAATAATATGTTTGAGGCATTTATATTCAAATGTACATACCTTAAGGACATACTAGGTCACAGATGTGTAAATACCATATCTTTTCTCTGTTACAAGAAATTGAAGATGTAAATGAATTTTAAAATATATGATACATATTGTGAAATAAAAAAATATTCAAAGGGAAAGTGGAGTACAAGTAATTAAAAAAGGAAAAATTTGATGGTAAAAAGAAAACAAAGCTTATATGTATATGTATAGGGGGCAAGGGGTTTTAGGGTGGGCAGGGGAGTTGGGATAAAAAAGAATTAGTTCGTGCAATGTACTGGTACAAATTTTCAATGTTGATTGTGATAATGATGTGTATATAATATATACCAATAAAGTCAATTAAAAATAAAGAAATCCAGTGCTTTAATATTAGATGTATATAAAACTATTTCAAGGCTTATCATTTGGAGAATGAAGACAATGTGGCTTGCATTACTTTTTCAGTCTTGGCAATTGTCACTCTATCATTCAAATAATGTAAGAAACAAGATATTTTCCCACCAAGAAAAAAAAGATATTGTCCCACTAACACCAATATAGTACTTTTTTATTTTATAAAGCTCATCTCTTAATAGCAAACCTATGGATCATTTCTTTTAAAAAGTTGAAAAAGTAATGAAACTGGATGTCAAAAATGTAAAAGGACATCTAAGGCTGCACAATTAGAAAAGTTTTGAGTCAGAATTATATCTCACAGTCATTCATTTGATCATTGTAATGAATTATATTGTCAATACATTTGAAAAGAGAATAAGTAGTTTTAGAACATAGTAGTTTTCAACATTGAGAGTTTGTTATGATTTTAACTGTTCGACTTTAGTGGCATTTTCAAGAAACATATGTCTTGTTATACTGACTTCATTGTTTTATAGTAAGCATGCCATCTGAAGGTCATGGCAATGTTACGATAATATATAGAAAGGTAGAACTCTACAAATGAGAATCAAGAAGTGTCACATGTGGGTGACACTTGCTGAATGTGATCATAATGTGTGTATAAAACGTACCAATAAAATCAGTTTTTAAAAAGTACCAGCAGAAATGGTGGTGTTTTGTGTCTGTCTGGAATCTGGTTGGGAAGACAGTGGAAACAAACCACAGCAGATAGGGCTTTCTCCAAAAAAGCAGGCTGAAAATTTTAAGTGTTACATTACATTTACAGGTTAAAGATTGGAGGAAATGATATCAGAAAATAGGAAGTCACTCGACCTATGAATACAGCTTATCTTTACATGTATTTCAGTTTTATATATCACTCCAATAGATTTTAGATTTGGGTGTACTGTTTATATATATAATTTGCCAGATTTATCCTGAAGCATTTCCTTCTTTTTCATGCTTTTAAATTTGTGTTATTTTGTTTTCAATTTCAAGTTATCAGTTGGTTGTGTACAGAAATGCAATTAATTTTTCATAGTGATTTTGTATCCTTCTACTCTATCAAGCTCACTCATTTCTAGGAACTACTGATTTTTGTCTCATTCTGTGAATTTGCAACATCGATAATCATGTTATCTGTGAAATTTGGGTGGGTTGATTTCTTAGCAATTCTTTATATGTTTTAGATATTAATTCTTTTTTGGAGGAACCTATGGCTAGAATTTTTTCACACTCTAAGGGCTGTCTTTTCACTCTGTTGGTGATTTATTTTACTGTGCAAAAGCTTTTTAATAAGAAAGATTCCAGCTTTTCATTTTTTTGCACTATTTCCCATGTTTTGTTCTCTGAAAGGTGTTGTTAGAAATCATCACTGGCTTTTGTAAAATATTATTTTTCTGGATTTATTGTGTAGAATATACAGAGAATTTTGATTAATTCATTAATGCTACATCACTCTTGCATTCTACATAAGTCTTGGTTGCTATTTCTGTGCAACTCTATTTCATATATTTTTACATTTTGTTTAAAATATTTTTAGTTTATGTAAATAAGTTATGTCAGTCTGTGCTTTCTTTTTTGGTAAAATCTTTTCATATTTCAAATCTATATTTCTGGTCTTATGTATAAATTAAAAATTATTTTCTTCAGTTTTTTGGAAGATTTTTCATGTGATTGCTATTTTTTAAATAACTGGTACAATTTCTTAGTAAAACCATGTAGATTTGATGTGATTTTTCTACAAAAGGGATTTGTACTTTTCAGTGAAGCATTTTCTGAAGACCTTACTCACATATCTAACATGACAAATTTACTAGTCTAAAGTTCTTTATAGTATTTTTTCTTTGTTTTAGTATCTGTAGAACTTATACTGATATAAATTGCTATTTTGGATATTGGTAATTTACACCTTAACTATTTATTTCTTGTTTGTTATGCTTTTTAAAATTCAAATCTTTATTGGTACAATATGAATGCACATGATCATCTCATTGAACACTGTGAGTTTGTTATGATTTTAGCTGTTCAATTTTTGTGGCATTTTCAAGAAATGTGTCTCATTATATTGACTTCTCAGTCATTTTTACCCTAATTTTTACATTTTTTTGTTTAACTTAGGTTTGCTTTTGTGTTTTTCTTCTAGATCCTTAAGGTAAAAACACATTATTTTATGTACTCTAGTAATGTATGCACATTCTTCAAGTAGAGATTATGTAACATATTTTAGACTATTTTAGATCTTCTCTATCTGTCTCTGTCTCTTTCTCCCTCTCTCTTTCCCTCTTTCTTTCTTTTATTTATTGAAATACTAGAAACTGTACCGATGGTAGGTGCATGTTAGGCAAGTGCTCTCCCACTGAGGTACCTCTCCAGCACTGTACTCTATTTTCCCCACATTTTCAATATGGTTTTTATGTGAGTTTGAATATTTTTAAAATTAAATGTATTATTTTATTTGCAAATAATTAAGCATGACCCAGATGTCATTCTGTTTTTGAATCCTATTCTAATTCTACGGTTGTCAAAGAACATGAATTGTGTACTTTAATTGTCATCTTACATTTTCATGCCCCAAGTACTATAAGGTCTACCTCGGTAAGTTATCCATGCGCATTTGACAAGAGTGTGTATGTTGCTGTTGTTCTATATTAAGTAAGTGTAAATTAAATCAAATTGGTTAATTGGGACCTTCAAAATTTTCTTTATTTATGCTGTACACTATCAATTACTAAAAGAGAAATGTAGAAGTCTTTCTTTGAAATTTTGTCATTTATTTGTTTATACATTCTATAGAGTGTAATATTAGAATGTCATTATGATCAAGTTATTCTCTATGAGTTTAATAGCACAATCTTTATCATAGCACCATTATGTATTCTAAAATTCATTTTACCTAATATTTCTAATGTCATACTTTATTTTTATTAGTGGTAATAATTTTGTCTTTTTCTGTTCTTCTGTCTTTATACATAATGTGTTTATTGTTATCAGCATGTAATAAAATCTTGAATTTTATTATATGCTCTGGCTACTTCTTTTTAATTGAGTTGTTTAAGCCATTTATATTTCATGCTTTTATTGATATGGTAGATTTTACATTAATATTATTAGTATTTTATTTGGTCCTTACATCTTTGTTTCATTTTCCCCAGTTTTTCTTCCTACTTTTAGATTAACTGCGTATATGTGCTTATTAATCTACTTTTTTAAAGTTTATAATATATTAGTCCATGTTTACAGTATATAATAATTATATTGCTCAAAAAGAGTTGGTGCAGGTACATAACATGTCTTTTTTTTTCCTACCCCCCTTTTGAACTCTCCGTTTTCCTCTCTAATCTCTTGGTCCCCTTTCCAGTTGCCAAAAATCTGCCTCTTCATTTTTTTTATTATCTATCTTTTATTTTCCTCTTCATTTATAGTATTTTTAATATAAAAAAAACCATATGAACTTTAGGATTACTTGTTTGAGTTTTTCACTTAACATTATGTTCTCAAGGTACATTCATTTCATACACAAATCAAATCTTTCTTTCTTTTTTTTTTTTTTTTTTTTTTTGGTAGGAGAGATCAACCTCAGGACCTTGAGCTTGCCCTGTAGGTGTGATACCACTAGCTAATTTCCTGTATCTTTCTTTATGGCAGAGAAGTACTCCACTGTATATAAATTCTTCATCTCATTTATACAGTCATCGGTTGATGGACAGATAGGCCCCTTCCAATATTTAACTGTTATGAATCGTGCTGCTGTGAATGTACATGCATATATTGTTGTATTATAATGTTTTGACTCTTAGGAAGTTACTTGTAAGTGGACAAGCTAGGTCAAATGAAATTTCTATTTTTAATTTTCTGATGAATCTCTATGTTGATTTTCACAGGAGTTGTATAAGTTTACATTTCCACTAAAAATGTAGAAGTCTTCATTATTCCCAATAGCTTCATAAGTTTTTGTTATTATTTGACTTATTTTACTTTTGTAATAATTTTTACTTCATTTCTGCAGTAAATAACTTTTTATGGTACTGGGCATTGAAACCAAGGATATTCTATTATTGTATCACTGAAGTTCATTCCTAGAGTTCTCTCTCTCTCTCTCTGTCTCTGTCTCTGTCTTTCTTTTCTGTAAGGGTTATCAAAACTAAGAAAACTTTTCTGCTAAGTTATCAAAACTAATCTTGAACTTTTAATCATCCCACAGCCTTCTGGGTAATTGAGACTATAGATATGTGTCTATAATGTGCCACTTTTCTACTGTCACACTTTGTATGTTTTGAAGATTTTCCCTTTATTACTACATTTCATCAGTTCAGGTATAACATGCCCTCGTGTAGTTCTTGTGCTTTAAACTTTTGATACTCAACAAATTTAAGAGCTGCAGTGGCAAAACCTATTAGTTCAAGGTACTTATATAACAAGTTTAAGTTTAGACTTTGTATCATATACTCCCATTAAAATTGTAAATGTTCAGTATTTATTTTGAAATTATTTTTTAACTCACACGGCCTATTCATAAACTCATGCTAGACATCTCTGTGTTGCTTGATGTTTTCCCACTTTAACTCACAATGACCATCTCTTTTCTCTGCTGTGATGTGATTTATTTGGCTTCATCTCTGAAAGGGTGACCACAATAAAGGCTGGGTTTTTATGTTTGGTTTCTAATTTATTCATTCTTTCATTCATTCATTTGAGTTTGTTTATACATTTTAGGTATACATTAAGATCCCATCATCATTGGAAATTTATATTTGCACACAATCTATCTTGATTCTTAATTTTTTCTACTCCCCCCACTTCATCCTCTTCACTCTCCCTGTACAGACTCTTTTGTGAGCCTCTTTCTTTGATGGAAAACATGATCAGAGCCCCTGGAGTAAACAATGTTAGATGACATTTCCTATCTAATTTGTCCTTGGTCTGGACTTTGCTAGATATATCCAGCCATAGTTTTCACCAAGAGGTACTTCCAATCCCTGGAGTTTTACGTAGCATCCTGACCTCTTACTAGGCTTTTACCTCTCAGTAAAGGAAGCTTTGTGGTCTTGTCTTACGTGACTACAGAGAGCTCTGAATCTTCTCTGGGAACCCCCTTGAATCTTTCCTTGGATGACTCATCCACTTTAACCTTTAGAAGCTCAGCTACAAGATGATGCAAGGAGAGAATCATTTCAAATAAGTGCTAGGTTCTCAATTCTTTTGGTATTTAGATTTCTCATCAACTACATTACCAGGTGGACAGAGCTACATACAGATACATACTGAGACTTTATTGAGAGACATAAATAATACTTTAAAAGAGTCACTCCTTAGTAACTTTCTTCTCACAAAACTCTTTATTTTTTGAAAATAAATAAAAACTCTTTATTTTTGAAATGAAGAAACTTCATTTTTCTCTAGTCTACCCAGACTTAAAGGGTAAAATTGGTATTTGTTACTTGTCTATGTCCTATCTTTCTTTCCAGCTCTAGGTCCATGAATTTATTTTAATTATATGTATGTAGATCTTAAATAAGAGACTGACTTACTAACACAGACACATAAGCCAGATTATATTTTAAAACACTGTACCTGTTCTCACACACAGAAAATTAAATTATGAGTATATAAAAACATCCGCTTCCTCAATATTAATCTCTAAAGCAGACAATTAGAATAAATGCTTCCAAGTGAGCTTCATTTTATGACACAGAGAGAAGTTTATTGGAAGCTTTTATCTGAAGTTTAAATGCGCTCTGATTTATGTGGGACACTAACAGCCAGCTGCGCTCATTGTTCTCCACACCAAATGCTTCTGTAGGATGGAGCCGAAATTGAGCAGCCTCCTCTGGGATACTGCACAAATAAATGCCATCCCTTGAAGCCATTTGATCAGTCTGATCTGATCCAATCGTGACAACACTGCCTGAATAACTGGGAGAAATATCAGCAGGAAAATCTCCTGGGAGTTTGAAGAGGTGGAAGTTGCAGCTGTCATACAAGAATCACACTGTTGTGACCTTCGGAACGGGGCCAGGTAGACTGCGGCAAACTAATACGCCTTCCACTCTATCCCAGGTTTTCTCCTTAGATTCTTCTGATATCATAGTGGAATTCTTGGAGCTATGCCTCATGGGGTACTTATGTGATTGGCCTTAATTTTCACCAGTGCATAAAAAGTGGCAGCAATGTTGACATCCATTAAATGTTGCTATACTAACACCCACACTCTTGCTAATTTTCCCCTAATGTTTGCCTGAAGGCAATCTAGTCTTCTTTCTAAGAACCTAATGGTTTCTATTGTGCGAAGCATCTCTTGATACATAGAGAACAGATGACTCTAGCACTGAGTATGCTTTGAGCCTTTACATCCCACAGTGTTGGAAGATAAACAGCTGCACTGCTTTCCCCCCAATGGTTTTATTGCAGCATGTTCTAATCCCAGGAACAAGGCACAAATTCATAAGACTTCTCCAGCTGCTGTGCACGGAGACACCAGGGTATGCTGAAAACCACTGCTCCCATCAAACTCTTGCCAATTTTTTCTAAGTCAAACTTGTGAGTCTCAACAGTACTCCTTGAGTTCAGTAGAAATAATCTTTCCAATCCTCTTTTTTAATCTGAACTCTGTCATTTTTCTCTGTCTGAAGGCAGCAAAAATCTTTAGGAAAAGTATATTAACACAATGAAGGACACTGGAAAAATTCAGACTTCAAGTAGGTGAAATATCAACCATATTCAGTTTCTAGTTATTTTTCAGGTGATTAGTGCTTCAAAGTGAGCTTAATTGCATGAAATTCAAAACTTAGAGTCTGCTGTTATTCGGAGTTAAGTTCTAAAATAATAATCTAGACTTTGTGATTTCCATATTGAAGTCTTTGGGTCCTTTTACTAGTCATTCCTCTTCCTTCTCCTAATCCCATTGGAGAATTCCAATGCAGAGTGAACTGGGATTTACTGAGTGCCACCCCGTGTCAGGAGCCACACTTGTTGCTTCCTCAGTTCATAACAGAAGTTTTTCACCTTCCTCTTGCAGCTTATATTCATGGACCTTACTCATTCTACTCCCAGAAAGATAGAATTAACCAAATAACAGATAAAGAAGTGAATCTTAATGATGTCAAGCAGAGAAACACCATTCTCAGCACATAAGTCTTAGCCTCTTCAGAATATTATCAACAAGAACAAAATGGATGACACATATGCCAGGAAAAGCCCAAATCAAAGACAAGAGGCTGTCCAGACAAGAGCGCAGGTTCCTCCACTTGTGTGTGACTTAACTGTGTCCTGCAGACAGAAAACCTTACCAAGTTACACAAGTACCTGCTTTTCTCCCCCTTCACTAGGTACCTGGCAGATAAATTCCAACATTGAAACTCAATGCAAAGAGAAACTTGTGTGAATAAGAGGACTCCACACGGGGATGAAGAAGCTGAAGTGCCACACACACAAATCTAAGCTACTTGGAGGGCAGCGGGTAGGAGCTTCACTCACTGATTCAGCAGAATGATGCATCATTAGCTCCACAGCCCAATTATTTTAATGGACATAGAAGACTTTTACTTTTGGGGAAATAGAAAAAGTTGAGGATAATGAGAGACTTTGATTACCACTTAACCTTTCACAACGCTGCTAATACTTGGATTTTTCCCAGTTTAAACTACAAAACCTGAAAATCTGTTTTATGGCAAGACACAGATTTACCATTTGCAAGTAGTAATATGGTAAAGCCAAAGACCAATGTTAACAGCACAAAGCTCACATCTGTAAAAGCATTGAATGCAAGTAACAATTTCTCTCTCTCTCTCTCTCTCTCTCTCTCTCTCTCCTCATTAGTAGTAACATGAATTAGTAATGAGAAATTACCTTAGAAGCTTTAAAAACTTTTATGTTTCCCACAATGAAACTAAAAAATTTAAATAGGTCTAAGCATTATTAACCATGCAAGGTAAAATACTTAAAGGGTAAAAACCAAAGGGAAGTAGCATAAGAAAAAAAAATTTATAAAAGAAGGCATGAAACAAATGAACAAAAAATTCAAAGCAATATTAGACTCCAAGTAAAAATATTCCAAGGAGATACATCTATTTACACCCCTCACATTTCATAGGTTGCTTACCACTTGGTTTATGTCATTTCTCTTTGTTTCTAAGTCATAATGTTAATCATGTCACTTAAACTAATGGACATTTTATCTGAATTTTAAGAGAAATAGGTAGAACTGTTGAAGAAAGGGGCAGGCAAAGGCTTCACGTGCAAAACTCAGACTGCCCAGGAAATACTACAGAGTCAACAACTGAGAGCTCATCTTATTTAAAAGCTTTTACACAGCCAAAGAAATTAACAACAAAATGAAGACAACCCACAGAGGGGAGATGATTTTAGCTAATGGTTCCTCAAACAAAAGAATACTATATAGAACATATAAAGAATAAAAAATTAGTCCAAACAAAATTAAAGACTGGTACCAAAAAAGGGCATTTGTTATGAAGAAGTAGAAACAGCAAATGAATGGATGAAAAAATGTTCAACATCACTGATCAATCAAGGGATACAAATTAAAATAATGCTGAGATTCTATCTCACTCCAGAAAGAATGACTGTAATCAAGAAATCAACTAATAATAAATATGGGCAGGGATATAGAGAAAAAGGAACTCCTCTATTTTTGGTGGGAGTCTAGACAGGGGCAACCACTCTGGAAATCAGTGTGGAGATTTCTCAGAAATCTAGAATTATAGGTCTCATTTTATACAGCTATTCCTCTTCTGCATATCTCCCCAAAAGAATTAAAAGTATCATACCACAATGATATATGCACCCCCATGTGTATAGCAGCTCAGTTTATAATAGCTAAATCTTGGCAAAAGCACAAATGTCCATCAATTGATAAATAGATGAAGAAGATGTGGCTTGAAAAACATAGAATGGGGCCAGAGATTTAGCTCAGTAGTTCTGGCACCTGCCTAGCAGGCATAAGGTCCTGAGTTCAATCCCTGGGAACCACATACAATAATGCCAGGCATGGTGACTCAGACCTGTAAGCACAACACTCCATAACTACATGCCAAAATGCTGGGTGTGGTGGCATATGCATGTAATGCCATCACTCATGAGGCAGAGGCAGGAGGATTGCTGAGGTACAGGGTAGCCTGAGCTATAAACTGAGTTCATGGCCAGCTTAAACTACAATGCAAGATCCTGTCTCAAAAAACTAAAAGAAGAAATATAAAGATATAAAAAGAAAGAAACAAACAAACAAACAAAATATAGAACAAAGTACTATTCAGTCAAAAAGAAGAATAAACTTGAGACATTTCTATGTTTGCATCTGATCTTTGAGATCATGCTGTTAAGTAAAATAAATTGAACAGACATGTGCAAATATCACATTGTTTCTTTGGTGTGTGAAACTGCAAGTGAAAAGACAGATGAAAAACTGATACATATGGTCAAATAGGAAGAAATTGTTCAAAATAGTGCAGACTATGGGGCATTTTGCTAATACTTAAAACATTTATGCAAAACCAGGTATAGTATTATGAGGAAATTACCTGAGAGGTAGATTAATAAATGAAGATAGATTCCTTTAAAATCATGATTCACAGTGTATTTACTATGGTTATTCTGTAATAATTTTGCTATCAAAATTACTTTTATAGAATGGTTCTCACATTTTTTATTACTATCTACTTATATTAAAATGAAAAGTAAATTGAATATATTTAGCAGCTGCAAAATTATATTTTCATTTTGGGTTAATCTCTTATTTTAATACTCTTCTCCCATATTCTGTGTGGCTTCTCCTTTCTCTGCCTAGCTCTGATATCTCTATCTAAACCTTTGGTCTGACTCATTCTCTTCTGAATCCAGAGATCTTTGTCCTCAGATTCTAGTCAAGGAATACTTCACATGTTACTTTCTTTATCAGTGCATGAGCCCATTTAAGGTGCCTCTATGACTTCCAGTACTGCCAAGTCCCTGAAACACTTAAACATGCATGTCCACTGAGTTTTAAGTGATTATATTATTTTCAATCTAACCTCTTTGCTTGGATGTCTTACAGGAACACAAAAATCTACATATCTAAAAGCAAATATTTTTATTTCTTGCTCTTAAATCTCATTTTCATGTTAACAGAGTTTTAGTGGAAAAGCTGAAACTCCAGGGGTTGCTGCCTGCTTCACCATGTCAATCAAACATATAAGCAGTAGTGAAGGGAAGGTCAGCCCTTGCAAAGAGAGGAAAACCATCTCATGACCCAGGCCTATCTGGAAGGTCTGACAGTTACTTGGGAACTTCACAGAAAAGGAAACAGAGTCAAGGGCAGGGTTTATGCAGCTGGCAGAATAGGCAGTCTCAGTCAGCTGTGATCTGATTGACCACTTTCTCAGGACCACTTCTGTGATGGTCTGGGGAATTTATCCTTAGGTAGTGGGGGAACCTAGTTTCCATCACAAGAGATTATTGTTTTTGCTTACTTTGGGGCACCTAGGTTTGTGTCACCAAGAGGATACTGCTGCTACTTAGGAAGGAGATCTTACCATAGGGTAATCTATTATAATAAGTTAGTTCTTTGGGGGACCAGGTCCTGGTTCTCAAGACTTTTATTAATCAGACTTTTTACTGTGTTGCTGAAGATCGAACTCAGAACCTTGTGCTTGCCAGGCAGGCTCAGCACCACTGAGTTACATCTCCAGCCCCTCAATCAGACTTATTTCTGGAATCCAAAGTAAATGCAAGAATAACTTAAGAGAACTCAAGAAAAACGTTATAGAGGTAAAGTGGAGTTAGATGGAATAAAACAAGGTTGGTGAGGTCAGTTACTGGGCACTTATTTACTTTTTCAGGCTGCACAGCATTGTAACCCTGTCTCTTAGAATATATATATCCAACTGACATTTTTTTCCCAAATTGTAGGGTTTTTTTTTTTCTCTATGAGTAGTTTCTCTTGTTGTGCAAAGGCTCTTAAATAAGTTGACATACCAATTGTTGACTCTTTCTGTTGAGGTTTTCTTCATGAAGTCTTTCCCTATGCTAATATCTAGAAGAGTTTTACCTGACTTATCTTCCAGCAGGTTTAGTATTTCTGTTTTAATATGTAGTTCTCTAATTCACTTTCATTTTAATTTACTGCATGGTGTAAAACATAGAACTAACTTTAATTGTTGGTAGGTTGAAACCCAGTTCTTCCAACACTCATGAAAGGTGTTTGGCTCCTTTGTCAAAAATGAGGTGAGGTAGTAAGACAAAAGACTACTATCTAGAATACATGAAAATTTGAAAACATCAGCCACCCTAAATGTAAATATCCAATTCAAAAATGGACATCTAAAATGAACAGACATTTTTCAGATGAAGTAAAAGCAACAAACACATATATGAAAAAATATTCAATATCGCTTGCCATTCAAGAGATGCAGATGAAAACAACACTGAGACACTTCACAAAGAATGGATGCTATCAAGAAATCAACCAACAGCCAAAAAGAGAACACTCCTCCACTGTTGATAGGAATATAGACTGGTACGATCACTGTTCAAATCACTGTGGAGATTCCTCAAAAAACTAGGATTAGAGGTACCATTTGATCCTGCTATTTCCCTACTAGGTATTTACTCAAAGTAACTAAAAGCATCATTTCATAGCTATGTTTAGGGAAGCTCAGTTTTTGATAGCTAAATCTTGGAAATAGCCAACATGCCATCAACTGCAGACTGGATAAAGATGTCTGTGTGGTACTTTTTAATAAAATGGAGTA
The DNA here is from genome assembly GCA_004026965.1 of Petromus typicus. NCBI lineage: Eukaryota > Metazoa > Chordata > Mammalia > Rodentia > Petromuridae > Petromus > Petromus typicus. Next base: position 96,521 of record PVIR01001545.1, on the reverse strand, counting down.
TTACTCAGCTATAAGAATGATAAATTAGAGACATTTATACTTAAATGCATATAGCTTGATGACATACTCATAAGTGAAAAAATGAGACACAGATGTATAAACACTGTGCTGTTTTCTCTAGTACGAGAAACTAAAGGTATAAATGAGGTTCATAATATATGATAGATATTGTGAAATAGGGAAAAATGTTCAAAGGAAAAAGGGAAAGGGAGTAGAGGAAAGCAAAGAAGAAAGAAAAAATTTATACTCAAGGAGTTGTACCTTGAAGACAGACTCATAAGTGAAATAATAGGACACAGACATGTAAATGCCATATTATTTTTCTTATATGAGAAACTGAAGGTGTAAATGAATTTTAAAATGTATAATAGATGTTGTGAAACAGGAATAAAATGTTCAAAAGGAAAAGGAAAAAGGAGGGGTAGGGATAAGTGAAGCAGGAAAGAAAAATTTGATAGTAAACAAAAAAAGGAACCAAAGCTTGTGTATATATGGGGAAGGGAGGGAAATGGAAAAAATGAGAATTGAAATGTGTCACATACTGGTACAAACCCACAATATGGAATGTGACCATAATGTATATATAAAACGCACCAATAAAATCAATTGAAAATTTAAAAATGGAAACAAAGCTCATGTGTATAAGTGGTAGAAGTGGTAGGAAGGGCAGAGGAATGGGAAAAATAAGAATCAAGATGTACTATGTACAGGTAAACATTTATAATGTGAATGTGATCATAGTGTACATCTAAAATGTACCAATAAACTCAATAAATGAAAAAAAAAAGAATATATACCCAACCTTCCTTCTTACTCATTTCCCATAACTATAATCAAATTCTGTCATTGTTGTGTAGAAATGAAAAGAAAGGAGAGTTTGATGTTTTGGGGTTTCCTAAAAAATAAACTAGAAACTAGAAATTCCATTTGAGCCAGTTATTCATTTCCTAGATTTCTTTCCCTAAAATTTAAAGATATTAAATTATAATGATAAATGAATACTCATGTTCACAGCAACACAATTCATAATATATAAATATTGCAAGTGGCTACATATCTATCAATGAATGAATGGAAAAAGAAAATGTGGTATTTAAATACAGTAGAGTACTACTTCACCATAAAGAAAGATAAAGTAATGGTAACAAAAAAAAGAGGAAACAAAGCTTATGTATATAGGGGAGGGAGTTTAGGGGAGTGGGGGAACTGGAAAAAATGAGAATCAAGTCATGTGATATACTGGTACAAATTGTCAATGTTGTGATCATGATATGTATATAAAATGTACCTATTTCACAATAAAATTAATTTCAAAAAAGGAAAGATAAATTGAGTCATTTGTAGGAAAATGGATGTACTTTGAGACAATAATGTTAAGTGAAGTAAATCAGATACAGACATTTAACTATCTTATAAAAAAACATAGATTACAAACCAAGGGTAAAATAAAAACAACAGGAAGCAGAAAGAAAGATTTTTGTCAAATGAGAGGCGGACCAAGAGATGGAGGAAGGGAAAGGAAATGTACAAGGAATTAGAATGTTATGTGTATGTAAAGGCTACACTTAAGGGTGTAAACATTAAGTACTGTAAACATGTACTAATATAAGAATTTTAAAAATGTCTTCTTCATTAACCTACAGCAATACAACCATCCCATTCTCTATAGATATTAAGATTATTGCTGCTTTTTTCATAGCACATTTCTTTAAAAGGATCATATGTTGCTTAATCAATGAAATAAAATAAAACCAAGCTTTAAAACTTATTTCAAAACGTATTTAAATACATTATGTGAAACCTTGCAAAATGTCAAGTGAGATGTGGACTACTTAATTGCAAAAGGATAAATTCTATCTCCTATCTTCTTTTAGCAGCTAACTTCCTTTCTTAGAAATTACCTTAAAGAAAATTTCTAAGATTTGCATTGGTAGAATTTAGGTCCTAAACTTTCTAAGGGTGGGGACACTGCTATGACTACATCTGACTATGTGGTTTAGAAGCCCTTGGGGCTGGCTTGTGGGAGGATTTTAGAAAGATCTGGAGATGGATTCTAACAAAAACGTTTGACTGCTGCAAGCAGAAGCTGATGGATAATTCTAATTGAAGCTCAAGAGATTGGCATTCTTAATGGCAGATGGACAGTGAAAACCAGTTTCATGAGGTTTTTGTTGGAAAATAGGGGTCTTTTGGGAATTAGATTGGCCCTATAAATATAACACTTTGCCAAAAAAAGAATTTGTCTATATTTTGTCCATATCTGAAGATTTTGTATGAGACTAAATTTAAGTTGGTGAAGTGATTCATGAGAATGTAAACTTAATGTTTACACCCTTAAGAGGGAATTTCATGGCAGCCCACTATTCAGGTTGTAGCTTGGTACTGCTGGTGAATTTTTATTCAATTTATTGTGATTTTTCAAGGACTGAAAAAGAAGCTGAATTATTTTTTACAACTTGTTTGTATTTGCCAGAAAAGAACCATATATAAGTTGAAACTATGGGATGTGTAGTTACTGCCAAGATTTCTGCCATTAAAAAGAAATGAAGTACTTTGAACTGAAACAATAAGAAAGGTGCCTCCAGGACAAATCAGCAATCAGCAAGACTACCTACCACAGGCTCATTTGCCTCTGGGCTGCCTGAGGAATTGATTCTCTGGCATTACCTGTTCCTGCACTGGCTTCAACAGTTCTGACCCAAGGGACCCTCACTACTGGTTGAGCTGGTGGCAGACCTATAAATCATTCATATGATGTTTGTTTTTCAGGCATGCAAAATGGAAATGTCATGGGGTCATGGAAGCTACACATGTCCCAGCAAGGCAGGGGAGGCCAGGCAATATGTCCACAAGAGAGAGAGAGAGATTACCTTAAACTGTATGAAGGATGTCAAGGGAAGAGTAGATAGCCAAGGAAGTCAGAGTTGGCAGGATGTAAAACATCTGCCAAGGAAAGCCACTGGCCATGAATAGAGCCAACCCAAATGCACGATTAAGTGAGCTAGCGTTGATAATACCATGCAGAATAGATGATGTCCTTTGTAACTCATGTCTTTGTGGGGCCATTTCAAGTTGATGCAAAGCCCAGGATACCTCAGGATCCTGTAAGGACACAACCCCCCTAGTTAGCACCTGTGCCCAGCGGGACACGTGCTAGGAATTACTTAGCACAGGCAATCACAGTCATGCCAGGCCACAAGGCTGTAATGCCTGATAATGACCAAGATGGGGCCAAGAAATAAAGATACACTATTCTCTTGGTGTTGTTGCTGGTCTTAACTCAGTGTGTTTTCTTGAACCTTCAGAACTCACTCACAACCAGACCCTTCAACCACTCCCCAAGAAGCTGAGTCTTGACAGTATTACAAGTTCTTGCTGGTGGACACAAAGCTAAAAAACTTAATGTTTACCTTCTGGATGTTATTTTTGGTTTGATCTATTTTTTACTACTCTCCTATTTCCTTTTTGGAATGAGAATATTTACCAGGGCTGTTATACCTGGGGACTGTGTGGTTTGTGTTTTGATTAGAGGTTCAAGCTAAGAGTTGCTTTGTGTTTTAGAAGAGATTCTATACTTGGTATTTTCAGCAAAGACTGGAGCTGTTGAGACTTTAGAGAGAGAACTGTAACACCTTTGGTTGTACTCTGGATACCTGTAGTATGTTAATAGAATTATAAACCAGTTCTTGTCTTTATTTTTGGAATAAGTATGGCTTCAGGAGATGTTTATGGGCATCAGGTTGACCAAGGGCAGAATGTGACAGCTGAAATCAATTGCCCAGTTGATTGGCTGAGGAAGGAAACTCCTGAGTGAGGCTGGGTGAGAATGGAGTCATGCATGACCATGAGGTCTAAGTCTGACTCCTGATCTTTTCTTTGGTGCTCTTCTCCTGTGCTCTGTTTCACTGCCACGTGAAGGCAACATTAATGTTCCATGTTCCCCTCCGACCACGATGCTTCTGCCTTTGAGACATAGACCTTAGACCAAACCCAGTAAACTAGATTGCTTCCTTAAACCTTTTCTCTGGAGCCATGTGATGATCTTTTGCACTAGGGATGGTAATCCTGACCAGTACAGGTATGGATCACCTGGCACTTGTAGGTACATTCATGACACAGGGGATCATAAAAACAATGTCTTCCATTATTGTGTTTATCTTAAAGTCTTGTCTTCTTCCATTTCCAAACTCAAGACCTGAATTATTAATGCCTACTATTATAAATATCATTTTTGTTTTTCTTAGTTCATAAAAAGTAAGCAGCCTTTATTTCCTTTTTTTGAACACTCTCATTTGGATCTCATCATGCTTCTTGACTCTGTGTGTGTATGTGTGACAGAAGAATGAAAAATGCATCTAATTTTGCTTCCTCCAGAAATTGGCAATAAAAGTGACTCTTTTCCAAAAGCATAAATTCTTGATGATGGAGAAAACAAGAGAAGAGTGGAGAAAATAAAAACAAAAACTTTGTAAGTTGGAAAGCAGGTAGATAATTAATAACTTTTTAAAAATAAAGTATTTAGCCTTTGTTCCTGTATTCTACAAGGGAAGATTTAACTCTTGGAATTTCCCAAGTGATAGTATTGTCTTTGTCATATTGAAGCTTTTGGTGTGTGATTGATCTTACGCTTTTGAGGTGACTCTTGGTGAATCCCCAAATAACATGGTGGGGGGACTGGTCACCAAAGAGACAAACTGTGTGACTATAAGATTTAGACTGAACTATCGTGGCCTCTGGAGATGTTGCTGAAGACTTAGTTTAGTCATACAGTTAGTGATAAATTATGCCTATGAAGAAATAGCTTTTTAAAAAGTCTAGACACAAAGTTCACTGGAGATATTGGTTGTAGGATGTCTCTTTCTATATGCCAAAAGGTGATGCACCCTGAGTCCACAAAGACATGGCACACACCTCTGAATATGGAACCTACTGGACATTGTCACAACATTTGAATATTTCTAAGTTTGTCTTGTGTAATTAAATTGTAATTACAAGTGTAGCCTTTCCTGAATTCTAGAAGTTAGTTTAGTGAATTATAGATCTTAAGAAGATAATAAGACCTCAACTTTAGGCAATCAAGACCTTCATTAGTGCGAATGCTGGCTTGAATCTACTAACTTCATTTAGTAACTGAAAAGAGCCATCTTTTATTCTGAAGATAGACAGTTTGGTCATAAGTATTATAGTTACTTACTCAACTTGACAATCAATCTGAAAATTATCAGAGTTTCTAATAAACAAATATTATTCAACAACTGAAGAGACACTTTAGCATGGAAGAAAGGGACAAATATCAAAGAACAGTCATTAAGGTGGAGGATATAGACGGAAGATAATCTGTACACAGAAAAAACTTAAACATATAACTGTCAAAGGGAAGACAAGATGTTTCCACTCCCATGAAAGACATAGTTTCACTCCAACAGGGATTTTGGAAAAAGATTTCAAAAAGTAAAAAGGAGAAAGGCAGTGAGAGATGAAAGAAAGGAGGAGAGGAAGGGAGGGGGGAAGGAGAGAGGAAAATATCTTAGAAATTAAAAATAAAGTATAAGCAATGAAACGCTCTGTAAGAGCATTAGAGATAAACTTAAATAGATTATCCAGAAAGTGAACGGACTATAAGAACTGAGAAAAGATACAGAATTTGTAGAGCCAGTTTAGGAAGTTACATCATAGAGAAATGTCTTCACATTTCTAAAATAAGCTCTATACAACTGTAATTCTACACACAATATAAATTTGAATCAATACAATTCTACCCAGTCCAGTTGCTTTTAACTGTTATGTGTCATAGCTAGTATTATTTAGTAAAATAAAGTATTTGACAATTTGCTAACTTGAAGCTGGTCTTCAGGGTACCTAATTTGCTAAAGGCAACACTTAATAGATAAATTCTGTTGTTGCCAAAGAGGGGGAAATAAACTTTGCAGCTTCACTGGTTCTTAATTAACTTTTAGAAAGTCACTAGCTTTGTGAGTCACACAGGTCGCAATTTGTTGGTAGATTCCCACTAGTTTCGTTGTAGATAACATAGCTAATGGAAGAGATTTAGAGGGTTAAAAACTGTTCTTCAACAAATATTATCTCTCTGTGTCCTCCTGGGGAAAGTTTTCCCTATCTCCTCCAAGGAAAAACAGCCTTTTGTATCCTGATAATTAACTGCAGGATTAGCTATTCCCTGGAACTGTGATTAAAAGATGTGTGTCATAATGGGACAGTCAGACACTTAAAAGCTGCCTTTGCTAACAAGCGCTGACTCGGGCTTAAGGATACCCAGTGGGAGCCGAATGCAAGGCGAAGTCTGGCGTCTCCATCTTCAGTTTATATCTGTCTCTCTTATTAAACAAGGTCATAATTCTACTCATCGCTGTATTACCCTGGAAATCACTGGAGGACTTTCTGTCAAAATCTGCTTTTCCACACCTGAATTTACCTAATCTAACTCATGCTCCACCAAACTAAGAGTACCTGAGACATTTTCAAGAACTGTAGGGATATGCAAGTACCAGCTTTTACAAGGACTCTTCCATATGTCTGCCCCAAGCAGGGCCAGCTGGTCTCCTACTATTGCCCTGGACCTGTGATCAGCTTGGACTCCAGCCACAGGAGCACCTTGCAGACACAGCACCCCACAGTGAGGTCCTCCTATAGCAGAAGCAATCACCTCTTGACAGGGCTGACACCATCCTCCTACCTGAGCAGGATTGTTCTTTTCTTTGGACCTTAGCCAACCTCAACTGAGATAATTATCAACCAGGCCTTACCCCACCTAGAAAGCCCCCTCCCCAACAACTCTCCTCTTTCCTTTATAGTGGGTTGGGTCATCTCTGTGGGTGCTCTGCTCTTCTCAAGCTGAAGTCCTTTCTTACATTTCTTTTCCTTCTGAATTAAGAGCTTTGTCTGTGTTCTATTTCTTGGCTTGTTTCTTAATACCTATTATCATGGGGTCAAATAATCTCCACATCTACTATCAACAATACTTTCTAATTAGTAACTGCTCTTAAGAGATAGAATCCAGGGTGTCCAGTGATAGCCACTTTTGCCTTAGAAAAGAAAGCCACCCAGACTTCATGACTAAACCATGTTCACCAATCTGAGATACCTCCCACGTCTCCCAGGATAAGTTTTAGACTTGTAACCCTTCTGTTGGTGCTGCCTCCAGCTCCTTTGGTTCACTAGCTTTACAGATTGACTGCTCCTTGCCCAGCAACTTATCCTTGAGTCATTGAACCTTTGGAATGATAAGCAGCCTGTGCTTATGGTGACATCATGACTGTCCTCATGGAAAGGAACTTTTCTGATATTCCATGACCACATTTCTTATTATTTGTATATCACATCTAAAAGTCTAACTGTCTCATTTGTTGTTCTCAGGGTTCGAGGAAAATGTCTTCACGTTGTGCCTGTGCAAGCCTCATACATGGGCACTGTCTCATAATTGCTGATTAGATTAATACATTATACATTGTCTTTTCTACCTTATCCCTTTTTGTTTATATTTATACTGAAATTTATTAGCTTACTGTCACCTGAAATGGATGAGGAAGAGATATGCTGTATCTTATACTTCTCTCATCAAAAATAACAGACAGTAGGAAAAAGCACAGAGCAAATTAATGTTAATTAAGCTCTTATCTTCTCCCAAGCACCATAAGGTAATAGCAACTAGTTTTATTTTTAAGATGAAAAAACTCATCAATCAAATGATTGATAATATTGTTAAGAATGAACTCTGTCTATCTCTAATATCCATTATTGATTGCTGTGCTGTTCTCACTAGTGTCCTGAATGTGGTCAAAAATAATTTATTGATCAAGTAAATAACACTTAATATAATAAAAAATGTTTTGTTAACATAGTTTAAAATCCATGTCACTTTCTGTATCAGATTGCTAGATCTCTTTGGACTATCTATGCAAATGTAGCGTTAGGAAGAATGAGGTTTATCACTGATAGTTTATTTTTCTGTAGTCAGAAAGTCATTCTCTTGGTTTCTTCATTTGTTCTTTGAAAAATCAGCTCTCATAAGATTATTTATTTTAATTTTTAAAACCAAAGAATAATTCACTTTCCCTACTCTGTCAGAAGTGACGCCCAAAGATCTTGCTATGTCAAATGATTTAACTGAGAATGCACATTTAAGTTATTTTGCAGGCAAGGAGCTTGTTACATTGTCTTCACATTCATAAAATAATTAAAAACACTAAGCCTTGCTGATCAAGAGAAGCACTTCAGTGACAGGGAGAGCTGGTCATTCTCTCCCTGCTCCAGTTAGAAGCTGTTGTTTCAGTGCCTAGAATGAAACACTTAGAAAAGTAGAAAAGCATGGTAATTTCTTATTCCTCCAATTAGCAAATAATTCATCTAAAGAATGTCATTAAATAAGTCAAGCTCGCAACTAGCTTGTATTTCTCAGCTTTGTTTAAATGCTAAGTATTCAAAGGCTGTCTAAAACCTCAAACATAAAGCACTTTGAGGAGTTCAAATTGTCACTGTAAACAAATGTGTTCAGCAGTCCATGGCTGTTGAAGGGAGCACCTTGTGAATGGGCATAAAGAATATTTCTCCCTCAACAAAGATTATAGCCCAAGGAAATCTTCCTGCTGATCAGAGAGGTAATAGGAATTCAGCAATAGACTCTGGAAATAACCGAGAATCATGAAAATGCACAAGCGTCACCATTTGTCGCTCCTGGAACAGATGCTGTGATAAATGTCCAATCCAAAGGGGAAAAAGCAATAACACTCTGGGTTTGTAAAGGCCTCCTGCCCCAGCTAGCACTCCAGCAGGGATCAGCAAAGCATCTGAGGTTGCAGAAGACCAATCTCTAAACGCACAGGTCACCTCCTGCTGAAACCCACCTGCCCGCAGGGGAATGGACATTTCCATTTAGCAAATCTCCTCTCAGACGTTGTGTCAAAAGCTAACATTTTGCTGTTTGAACATTGCCAACGGCCAAGATGTTGCAAACCTTTGTTGACCTTGACAGCAACCATTTATGCTTTTCTCCCCGATAGCTATGTAATTGGCAAGAAGCTGGAATCAATATTCCACATGAGAATTTAAATGCTTTACTTTGTGTAGAAAGAGAAATTTCATGCTTTGATCTATTTTTTTCAAATAATAGGGATGGTTCAGATCGTATTATTTCAACACCTCTATTGATGTATGTATTCATTGGTAAATATTAGCATCCCATTAGGTTGGGATTTTCTAGCATGCACAGTTAATATAGCTGGTTAACTTTCCAGGAAATCATAGACTTGCATAAACATAGATAAAATTTTTACGAGTTTGATGCCATTTGTTATGAAAAATCAGAAACATCTCCTGAAATTTCAAGTCCATTAGGTCCTGGAATCTTTCATATTTGAAGAAATGAAGCTTCTGACTGTATCTGATGATCTCTTTAAATTGTTATCTCACAAAGAATATTTCAAATATGAAATAAAAATAAACAGACATGATAAAATATAGTGATGTTTAAGTTTTATAAAGATTATTACAATAATAGACAATGCCATTCTCCCTTGAAAATAGCCCCATTGCTTCAATACTTATCCCATCATTCATGTTACCTTTGAAACAGCTCTGAAAGACTTGTACGTATCTTCAGTTGTACTTCTGTGGCTGCCTCAGTGTTCTGAATCCATTCAAAATATTTGCCTCTCACAGTCGTTTTGACTTTGAGGAAGAGTGAAAGACAGGTGGTGAAGGATCCCCACTGATAAGGTGCACAGGAGGCTCCCTTGTGTACTTACCAGCCCACCTCCCTGTAGTATGGCACTCAGAGCCAGTACTCACTGAATTTTATTAAGCCTCTTCATTCACAAAAGATCACACCTCACAGTGGGGCTCATTCATCAGTTCTTTGCTCTTGTCTGCACATATGAAGAATTTTTTTAAAAGATTTAAATAAAGAAACAAAGCTTATGTACATGGGAGCAGGGGTTGTAGGGAGGGTGATGGAAAAGGAGAAGAATGAGAATCAAGATGTGTCATGTATAGTTACAAGTCCTCAATATTAAATGTGATCATATTGTATGTATAAAATGTAACAAACAATTAAAAATAAAATAAGATTAAAATCTTATTAAAGTCATAAAAATTAAATGTTTGCAAAATGAGCTTGCTAAGATACATTTAGAGTTAAAAACTTTTGACTATATTTCAGGGCAAAATTCTTCACAAGACATGAAAGACACATTTCCAGTGGCAGAATAAAATAAAATACTATATATTTCATCTGGAAAATGTAACTACAAAATATCACTGTATCAGTCACAGTCTGTTAAGGACAAGAAACAGAGATCCACTTATACATCTATAATTTTTTTGGTGGAGGGTTGTTGAGAAAGGATGTCTCTATGAAGTTTAGCCTGGTCTTGACCTTCTTATGTACCCTAGGCCAGCCTTAAGCTCACAGTGATCTTCCTGCTTCAGTCTCCCAAGTGCTGGTATAAGAGACAGGAACTAGCATGCCTAGCTAAGTAACACAAAATTGATGATCAGCCAAAATATTACTTAATGCATGGAAATAGATTAGGACATTTTCAAAATATAAAATTTCATCAAATATTACTCATTTATCTGGTACAGGTTCAATTAATCTTTAATTAAATGTATAAAAAATGATAAAATGATCAAGGATGTGTGTTTAATTAGTTTCTTCTATAGCAGAGTACATTTTAAAGAAACAATTAGTAATAATCATCAAAGTTTTAAATGAGCTTATTTTAAGCATTTACAAATTCAGAAATTTGTTTGGAATTTGACAACTCAAATAAAAACAGAACATTTGAGTGATATAACCAAGTTTCTGATTTACATAAGACATCTTAGTAAAGCAAATCTCACAGCTTTTCTTTATTAATGAAAATATGTTTCTTTAAATTTTATACTTATCTAGTCAGAAAATCTTAATAAATTTCAAATTTTGTTTATCATACTAAACTTTCTCAGATTTCTCTAATAAAAATAGAATGTATAATAGAAAGATAATACAAAACTACTACATGAAAATTCAGAACTATGCTCCTAGTTGACAGGAAGATCGAAATATAAATCAAAGTAGAAATTGTGAAGTGTATGTAACTGCATTGAAATGGGGCACAATTCATAAAAACAGTAAGGGGCACAATGGAGGTTGTACCAAAAAATAATAAGTGGTCCAATCCTTCTGTATTCTAGAGAATTAAAGATATAGACCAGGAAGTCAACTATTAATACTGATAGCACTGTATGATTTTTACAAAGTAAAATCATCAAAATTCACTCAAAAAACAGCAGCAAAAGCATACCAACAGATGCACATACAATTTTAAAACTTGGGATTTATCGCAGAGAGGGAATTATATCATTATATCATTGTGTAGCAGTAGTTTATTCCTTTCCCTTGCTGTATAGGATTTCTAACATTAGATCACATTATTTTCTATCTTACGTGGGAAGATATTTGATTTCTAACAAGTATTGCAAATAATATGATCTTTCTCACTGTCGAGTTCAGTTTTTCAGATCCATTTCTGATGCTCCATCCTAAAAATCTCTTCTGAGTCCTCTAATGTGATCCTATTTAACTATGAAACTTAAAAGCCTCTTCTGGGGGCCAGGGATTTAGCTCAGGGATTAGTGCCTGTCTTGCAAGCACAAGAGCGTGGGTTCGATCCCTAGTAACCACATACAACAGTGCTGGGCATGGTGACTCACGTGCACCAGCAATCAGTACCACATACCATAATGCCAGGCATAGTGGCTCACGCCTGTAACCTCAGCACTTGGGAGGCAGAAGCAGGAGGACCACTGTGAATTTGAAGCTGGCCTGGGCTACATAGTGAGCTGAAGGCCAGCCTGAACTACAAGCAAGACTCTGCCTCAAAAAAATGCCTATTCTGAGTTTAGTACTTGGTAGACATAAGAAATACAATGTCAGATGTACTATGGTAAATGTAAGAATATTACGACTAAGTGAAAGCTCCACCAGGGTCCATCTAGATAAAGGATTAAAAGAAAAATATTTGTCATGGAAGTATAATATTGCCCTGTTGATTTTGAAAGATAGTTTTGCCAAATATGTCAATCTAGGTTGGAGGTTGTTTTTGTCCACAGCTTGAAACACTTCACTCCAGGCTCTCCTTGATTGAACGTTTGCATTGAAAACTCTGCACTGATTCTGAGGTGCTTTCCTTTGTATGTCTTTTCTTTAGTTGCCTTCATTCTTTCTTTCTTTTTTTGATATCTAGAACTTTAATAATTATATGCCTAGTTGTAGATTGTTTTTATATCACAGCCTTTTGGAATTCAATATGCAATAGGTCACAGATGTGTAAATATCATATCTTTTTTCTGGTATGAGAAAATAAAGATGTAAATGAGTTCAGAATATATAGTAGATATTTTGAAATAGAAAATATTTAAAAGGAAATGGGGTGTAGGGGTAAGTAACTAATAAGGGGAAAAATAATGTGATGGTAATAAAAGGAAACAAAGCCTATGTACAAAGGTAGAGGTGAGTTAAGGGGACAATGTTGAGATTGTAACAAAAAAGTAAGGAAACAAATTTTATATATATGGGGGGGTGGTAGGGTGGGTGGGGCTATGGGAAAAAATGAGAATTAAGTTGTGTCTCATACTGGTACAAATCCCCATTATGGAGTGCAATCATGATGTGTATATTTAATGTAGCAATAAAGATAATAATAAAAAAAAAAAGGTAGAGGTGAGTTATAGGGTGGGTAGGGGAATGGGAAAAATGAGAATTAGGTCCCATCATATCATATACAAATTCTTAATGCTGAATGTGACCATGATTTGTATATATAATGTGCCAATAAAGATTTAAATTTAAAAAAATGTACTTCATGATGTGTACATAAAATGTACCAATTTCACAATATATTAAAAAATGTACTGTGCTATTTAATAATGAATAGATACTTTTTTCTCTATTTTAAGATAAAGCAATACAAACATGAATAGAAAAAAAGAATAATATTGCAATCAAGCCTTTTAATATAGCAAAAATATACATAAGCTGATAGTACGGTAATACTTTTATACTATTGAAATCTGTAGCAGAAATTACAATTTCATGTAATATGCACTTTAAATAAAGGGGTTAAATGAATACATTCTCAGGCAGAATTATCTGTAAAGTGCTTTCCAATTTTACTCTCACTAGAAAATAAAAGCACGGAGAAGCTAAGGTGAGTAAATAGTGTGGTTGAAATGTATTGTTCAAACAATAAAAAACAAAGAGAACAATAACAAAAAGAAATGCAGTAGCTATCTGTAATGAAAAGATTAAATTAATTCTCATTCAACCAATTGTGAGTGTAAAAGTGAGTTGCACAGGACCAAGAGATCAAAGCACCTCATTCTAGGGACAGGCATAGGCTAAAAGCAGTGGAGGATAGAAGAATGAATTTTTAGGGTCTTAATAGGTTAGGACTAACTAAATTAAAATGAAAACATAATGTGTACATGTCTGTTACCTTAAATGAGGAAACTATCTCTTTAAAAGCAGCTGAACAAAATGCAAACTAATAGAAATTATGATAAATGCAAAGTGATGTAAAATGGTAGCAAAGTTATTTTAACACAATGCTAGATACAATTAAATGAATTCATAAAGTGAAAATATTAACAAATACAAATTGTGAAATGTTGTTTTTATATCAGAGAATGTTTTACAAAATTCTGGGCACCAAATGAAAGATCAAGTACAAATGTATTAACCAAGTTATTGAAATTAATAATAAAGACAGATCCTACAAATATATTTTCAGAAAACAAAAATCAAGATGAAAAAACAATCAGGAAGTTATGCATGCCAAAAGTGGAACTTTAAAATTTATGAAACTGTATATGCAGTTTCATAATAATTAAAAAATGCATAAATTTCCCATAGAGTTGGAGTTTAACACAGCCCTTTGGGAAATTAATATGTCAAATATTGTTAATCACACAATTGAGGTTCAACTACAGTAAAAATATTTATCTTACAAATATAATAGTATAACCTAACAAAATCTATTGTTAAAATAGCATGCAAGAAAATGTGAAAATATCCTGTAAAATATGTATCACACCCACTATCTTGTTCAAAGGTACAGCAATGAAACAACTACCCCGGAGATCAGTTTTATATTCAGGAATGGAGTAAGTATAGAATTCTATTTTTTTGCCCTTTATCTTACAGTGTTGTATACATTGTTGATTTCACTGTCATGATTTTCTGGTATTGAAAGATTTGTAGGGAAGTGTAAAGCTATGTGTTAATACAAGTTAATATAAGCTATGTGTTAATACCAATACATATACAAGTTAATATATAATATGTATATATGTACATACATGCATAAATAATATGTAAATATCAGTTATTCTTCAAATAATTGATTCCTAGAAATGAGCGCTTTGAATAGTTGTTATGTGAACTATGGGAATATTCTGTGCAAAAACACACATGAGTTTAGGTATCAGTACATTCCTATGTGGGAATGTTTGTGGGTAGGTACATTGCTGAAAAACTTAGGTATGCTATATCCACTCTTTATTTCATCACATTTTATGTAAGTTATTGTTGAAAATCTAGAGTGCTTATTCTCAGCTACCTCACTTTCCTCTAACAACTGATGCCAGATTCCAGGGCATAAGTAATAATTCAAAAACTAAGCAGACATTGGTGGGCACTAGGTTATTGCTGCTGCATTTTTATACTGTGGGCTTTGTTTTGCAGAGATTGATTCTTAAGCTTTTTACAAATAAAACTTTCTCAAAGTGTCAGCATAACCACGAGATAAATTTCTACAATTACAATTTAGCAGACAGCTGCACAGACACCTTGAATATGAAAAATACTGAAAATTCATGAACTTTCATCTCTTCACCACTAATCTGTGATTTTCAAAGATGAGCTAAATTGCTTAGCATCGATACTTTTATGTGTCAGATTATCTTCTTATGTCTCCCTCATTACTTCTTTATTTATTTCAAATCTATTACATGACTGTCAATTTTTACATGCTCTAGAAAATTGGTTTACATGGCATTTTATGAGGATTTTCTGTAATATAAGAGAAATTCATGTGGTTTTTTCATGGACACATTAACATATAATATATATTATATATAATATATATAATATATATTATAGATATACACATATATATACACAAGTATGCAGTACATATGTAATTAGGAATATATTATGTATAATATTAAAATATATAACCACAGTATTAAATATATTATGTGTACATATATTTAAATATTTCTTTATTTAAATATGCATTTGTACAAAATAACTTCAAATTAGATACTCTAAAAGTAAATTTATCTAAAATATATTAATTTTTGTAAAATGTTATGAAATGTAATTTATATGATATTTTAATGGGGATAAATGTAGGCTTTTGGAAAACAACAGAAGTTTCAGAAACAGTGCAATCATAGCATACCCTGTTCTGCACCAATTGGATGGCTACTAATTCTAAGTCATCTCATTACCCTCAGGATTCTGAAAATTTTTCTGAAATATCTGTGATTAAATACCTAAAAATGAGCATTGTCAATTTAATTATATATTTGAGGTAGAATAAACAATATGATTATAGCAACCTGCCTCAAAGATTTTTTATTTCCCTGAAAATTTAAAGTATTAACAACTTAGCATGAATCCTTGAAGAAAATTTGAGAGACAGAAATGAAGGCAGATGGACATACTGAAGACATAGTGAGGAAAAGACAAAGCAGAAATTGTTTCCAAAGACTGAAAATAGAGACAAACACAAAAGAGCACATGATAAAAAAGAAAGGAAAAAAGATACTAGAAAGAAAATATTAAGTCATAAAAATCTGAATTTTGTGGGTTTTTATATCAAAGTCTACTCCAAGATTGCATATCAGCTTACTTGTAAGATATCAAAGTTGTGCACTCTATAAATCAGTAATTAGATGACTCATGTTATGTTCTATGGTCCAGAAGTCTATCACATCAAGTTTTTCTACTAGACTTACAAAAGATAGAACATTGGGAGCTGGCGATTTAGCTCAGTGGTTCTGGTGTCTGCCTGGTAGCACATTTCAGAATGCCAGCTGTGGTGGTTCACACCTGTTATCCCAGCACTCGGGAGGCAGAGGCAGGAGGATTGCTGCTAGTTCAAGTCTTGTCTGGACTTCAGGGCCAGCCTGAACTACAAAGTGAAACCATCTTTAAAAAAAATAGAACATCAATACTTTTTAATAAGATTTTTCCCTTGTGGAGCTACATTGTATACAAATTTTTAAAACTCTCTCTTACTGCAATAACTAATGAACAATGAACTGTGACTACCAAGGAGACTGGAATATAATAGATGCTTCTGTTTACAGTTTGAGAGTTTCTTATGTTTAAGGCAAAGTTTCTGTTCTGTCTGTGACCAGAAACACTAAGGTATGGAATTTTTCATAGGAGATCTAATCTTATACATGATAAACACCAGATGCACCACCTTGTAGAAGAGCCACATTGGATGAAATATAACACCTACCCAAACAGAATTTCACTTGTAAGTAAAATGAATGTTGAGAAATCCAAAAGTATTAGAAAATTAAATTCACTTTTTAATAACATGTGGATCCATGTGAAACTTCAAGGAGGAAAGTTAGTAGATATTTTTATTGGAATTAAAGGAATAAAATAACATATTAAAACTTATGTAGCTAAAACATTGATTAGAGTTATAAATAACCATTAAAAACAAGATCACAAATCAATATCCTAATCTTCCATCTAAAGACTGCAAAAATGAAAGCAAACTACAAATAAAATAGAATAAATAATAACAATTAAAAGGAAAATCATTGAAACATAAAATAAAAACTAAGAAAATGAGTGAAATAAAAATATGTACTGTGACAAAAACTGCTTTGTACCATGAATGCAAATTTAATTTAAAAATTTTAGAATCAATGGATAGAATGCACATATTAATAGAATAAAGGCAAAATAATAATGATTATTCTGATAAATGTAAAGAAAAATCATTTGACAAAATCAAGGCTCATTTACAATTAAAAAACAAAATACTGGGCAGGGGATTTAGCTCAGTGGTTCCGGCACCTGTCCTGCAAGTGCAAGGTCCTGGGTTCAATCCTTGGTAACCATATACAACAATGTTGGATGTGGAAACTCATGCCCACCAGCAATGAGTACCACATATCCCAGTACTGGGTATGGTGGCTCACAGCTGTGAGGCAGAGGCAGAAAAATTTCTGTGAGTTCCAGGCTTGTCTGGGCTACATAGTTAGCTCAGGGCCAACTTGAACTACAAAGTGAGATCCTGTCTCAAAAAAATAAATAAATAAATAAATAAATTCTCCACAACTCAAGAGTAGAAGGAAACTTCCTCAAACTGAGGAGCATTTGCAGAACAAAGTATAGACTGACAGCATAATTAATAATGAAACACTGAACACTTTCTGGCCAAAGTGGTGATAAGACAGAGTTTCTGGTCCTTGTCCCTTCAATAGAATATTGGACTGGAAACTCTCATTAACAGAAGCAAACAAGAAACATACATACATAAAAGACTGAAGACATGAAAAAGAGGAAGTGTATTGAATCACAGAGATTATAATCTTACATATAGAAAATACAAATGAATCTACAGAAAAACTCCAAGAACAAGGGGAACAGTTCAGCAGCTTTGCAGGGTAGAAGATCAAGTGCAATACTGAGAAATCAAGAGTAGTATTACCTCCTATCATTGAATAATCTGAAATTAGATAATAATTTTATTACTGTTGATAGCAGATATGATTACATCTTTGGGGATAAGTTTAGTAAGTATAAGTCCTGCACACTGAAATCTAAATAAACATTCTTAAGTGAAGTTAAAGAAGAGATAGGTCAATATTTCACTTCCAGGGACCACTTTACCCCATGAACAGCATGTGGCACAGTCTGAAAGCAACTTTTTTTCTGTATAGGAAGGGTACTAACAGCCAGAGGTGATCACAAACCATCTACTTGTTATAGAAGGAATACATGAATACACACAGGATCTTACGAATTTTAATGATCCCAAATTTAAAATTATCAAGATAGCAAAACTCTGATCCAAATACAAAAAGAAATACAAGAAATTCACAGAATGCAAAACTCAATTTCCTAAGGCAGTAAGCTTTGTGATATGATCTGAAGCTGTACAGAAACAAACAATTCTTGTACAACTTCCAGTGGGGTTTTTATCCCTAAAACTGGAAAAGTGATTCTCTATTTTACGTAACCGAGCAAAGACCCAGGAGGTGATACTTAATTGATTCTGTCAACTTGAGTAAGAAATGTTCAATCAGATCGGGCCAGCATAGATTTGGGTGTGGGAGATCCACCTGAAGGAGGAGTGTGACCAGAAGAACATAAAGGGAAGATGAGGAAGGAAGATTCGCTTCTGTTCCTGGGGGAGGCTCCAGTCATGCCTGCACTTTGAGCAATGTCTCCAGGCATCTACTGCAAGGGCTTCAGCCTTCATCACAGAACTCTGCCCTCCTAATCAGGCTCTCAGAGAGACGTTATAGTGCGATCCAGGCCCCTCATAGGATCCTCTGGGTCTTCAGTGAGCAGATAGACCTTTTAGATGCTCCCATACTGTTTCTGCGGTGGGCACTGAAACCCAGTCTTGTAAGCTCTTGTGAGTATATTTGCATATCTTGTCTTAAATCGGTTTCTCTAGTAAGCAGTAACTGATACAGATTTAACACAAGTGGCACTAGAGAAATAGAATTGTAAAGATAAAATTCTTCAAAGACTTTAGAGATTTCTAGATTTAGGTCTCTAATTTGATGAGACCTAAACATATGCTTTCCTTCCTAATACTGTAAGGAAACTAATAGTCCTTGGTGTGAGCTGCTTAAAGTAATACTCAATATGGGTTGGTTAGATTATCCTAATTCATGGTGAAATGTAAAGACTTTAGTGACTCCACATATGACAGTTTGGAATATTTTTGGCACAATAGGGAATGTAATGACGCTGGCTGGTTGGTCTTAATATCTCTGGGCAAATGAGTTGAGAAAAACAATGAGCTCAAAACATTCATAGGAACTCTAGTCTTCTAAATATGAGAACAAAATAATTTTTTTTAAATTTCAAAGGTTCAAATTTACCATACTAGACACACACAGAACTTTAAAACTTTTTAAGTGTGTCTCAAAAGAAAATTTCCTGTCCTTTAGCCACAGGCTGAAGGTTGTACAAATCCAAACATGGACATTCATCATTTGCCTGAAATAATGCAGAAGTTTAATGCTCAACATTGAAAGGTAACTGAAATAAATCTTAGGACGCTGAGTGGAAAAGAATGGAATCCTGTAGCCTGAGATGTTTGGGAGGATCCTGAGGCTGAGGACGTGAAACTCTTCCTAAATATAAAGATATCACATCATGGGCTGCAGATTTGGCTCAGTGGTTCTAGTACTTGACTTACAAGTCCAGAGTTTGAGCCCCGGTGCCAAAAAACAGACATCCCCAGCCCAATTCTCTTCTAGTTTATCTGAGGAAACTAATGTGGTATTGGCCAAGCACAGTAAAGCTGACACTCCTCAAGATGCAACCTCGCCACCCACTTTTGCCTCTGGGGATATAACCAGGTTCAAACCACTGAAAGTTCCAAAAGATGATCCTATATATACATATATGAGGAGGTTCACCATCCTCCCCAACAACTTACTGGGTTTTCGAACTCTAATAAGCAGAGGCCTGGTGAGGAAGTGAGAGAATGGATTTTACAAATGTGGGGTAATGGTCAAAAAATATACACCTGGATCAGGCTGGATTTGTTGGGCCTGTTAAGCAGGGATTCTGAATTTGCTGTTCTAGCTGGTGAGGGAAAAGGAAGGTGTTCACAGTTATCCTGGCTGGATATCCTGACCTTTCCTTTCTTCCTTCTTTCCTCATTTCCTTAGATTTTCCTGAAATCCCTTCATATACTACATTTTGCAAGTATAACAGGCAGCCTTAGCATTTGTTCTGATGATATTCGTCTTTCCCAGCAAACACTGTAGGAGGTCTACTTGTTTTAGACTGGGCAACTTCATACATTGCGAAGAAAATACAGTGTTTAATTTTCAGGTCATTTTTTAACATAGATAAACTAATTATCCTCTCCTATGACTCGTTCTAGCCTTTTTAATGGACTTTAACTTACTGGTTTTGATCATGTTGATGGAAATAAAATTTTACAGAAAAAGAAACAAGATAGAAGGTCCCTACATACCCAAAACGTGTGAGCCTAGTCTTAGCAGAGTGATATGACAAAATAATGTTCCCTGTCAGATAACAGTTTTGGGAACTGTATGCAATAACCCAGAACATCTTTGTTATATACAACCTTCCTTCTGTGTCGTAAGGTTCATTTCCACCATTTGTACCATTAAATATGCAGCCACCTGCTAAGTGCATTTTAAGAGCCTAATTGATTTCATCCTTTCACTAAGTTTAGGCAGAACTTCAAAATTTAAATACTTTTTTAAAAGATCAGATTCTTTCAAGTTCTACCAGTAGAAAAGCAGAAATTCGTCACCCGGCTGGTGTCCTGTAATACAGGGAGTTAGCAGTGCGAACTTCATGACCTTGGCTCATAAGCGAGATTTGGGGTCTTTCTGCGAATTAACAGCAAGCAAAGGGGCAACTGTGGCTTCAGCTCACCTGCTTCTGTTAGGCCCTGTTTGAAGGTTTCAAAGTTGCAGGCAGCGTGCTTCTGCTGGTCTTGCTAAACGAATAGCTGAGAGAATCTTTTTGAGAGCTAAAGCGTTCTACCACGGCTGCTTCTTGTGCAGCCGGGTCACATCCGGGGCACTGGACTTCTGCAGGGCTTCAGAATTATAAGTGTAATTTCTTATGACGTGCGGTTTGCTGGACGTAACTTTCTTCCTGTTGGCTTGGTCTGATCGGTGTTTCTCGAAGTGGCCGGAATGTGAGCATGGCCCATTCGGTGCTTTGGTACTAGTTGCACTCAGGTCGATACCACAGCAGACAGGGGTTCTTAATGTATCTGAGTGTGTTACACAGGTCTCCCAGAAAAGTCATAATGACCATCGCGGAAGAGCTATCTTCTCCAGCTTGGAAAAGAATCCTTATATATGAAGGTTGGGCTCCCAAGAAGCGCATTAGAGAGTAGGATATTTATTAGGGATTAAGAAAAAGCACAGGTGAATGGTGACCATCCCAAAACATACTGACCTCCAGCGGGTGCTCGGAAGCCCTCACGTCTCTTACTAGTTGTGAGCTGGTACCAGGGCAGTAGCTTCCTGCGGCTAACATTCGCCTGCCCCCATAAGCAGGGGCTTTGGGGAGTGGGGATGACAGGAAAGAAGTGGATTTCTCTGTTCACGGGCAATTCCCAAAAAGGGACCGATGGAGTATGGCTGCTGAGTGACAGACAGCTTTCCCAGTAGCTTTGGGGAAAAGAAGTAAAAATAAGACAGTTTCTGAACGAGGGTCAGACCCGTCGGAGTGCGTGCTGTTCCCAGCCGCGGAGCACCGTTCTGCTGACTCCAAAAAGATGGCTTCTTCCGGAGGGTCAGGTCCTTTTACTCACTACTGTGAGAAGTGATGATTTAATCTCAGGATTTAGCTACGAACAGTGATTCACTATGGCACTAGCAAAAAAGAAAAGGTACCTGCCAAGGAGAGGGTAGAATTTGCACTTGACATCAGGTCAGGGTTTTTGTTGTATATTCTTTCTCATTTACTTACTAACCTACCGCACTCAGGGTCCTGTACATGCCACGGAAGCACCTTATCTACTGAACCATGCTCTTAGTCACACCTGTATGCTCCTACATCTCATCTATATATGCTCAGTGATTCTCGCATCTGTTCAGGCACTACCTATAGCTTCTAGTCTCTTTAGTTGATCATTCTATTATCCAGCAATATGGCCTGCCCCATTCTTTATAAAAGAATTCTCCTCCTTAAAGCTGGTGTTTTATGTAAAGTACTATTAGCTTCTATCTGCATTTGTCAAAAATATAGACTTTCAAATCCAGAGCCTTTAATAGGAAACTATGTTGCCCAGTAACTGGCCTTTTGGCCCAAGATACAACAGAAGCGCAGTAGGCACTTGTTCAACTTAACTGAATCATATAGAATCTCCTCCTGGAAGTTTAGGGCTCTATTTGTCCCTCTTTGTTTTTTCACACATCTAGAAATGTGTGAATTTCAGGAATTTGAAACACCTTTCAAATTATACTTTATGAAGTATCACAAAATATCTTTTTCATTCTTTTTTATCAGTACACATTTGCAGAACATGATGATTACATTTGCGGTGGAGTCAGTCAGTACAGTACCTAAGATATCATAGTTCTTGTTCTTAATGTCTTCTCCTGCTGTCTCTCCCTTTTGCTTTAACTCTTGGTCTCCTTTTTCATACTAAGGCTCTATTTCCATTTTTTCTTCAGTTCTGTTTTACTCCATCAATTTTCCCTCCCCTTCTT
This sequence comes from Petromus typicus, assembly GCA_004026965.1. Taxonomy (NCBI): domain Eukaryota; kingdom Metazoa; phylum Chordata; class Mammalia; order Rodentia; family Petromuridae; genus Petromus; species Petromus typicus. Next base: position 74,039 of record PVIR01001545.1, on the reverse strand, counting down.
TCCTATCTTTTCAACTTTTATTCCTCTTACTACTTTAAAAACAGATCCCCACTTCCTGCTATCTATCCACTGTTTTGTTCTTTCATTATATTTTGAGATTCTCATAGAAGAGAAGCCACGAGCATGTGTTTGATTTGCTTCACTTAATAGTAAGGTCTCAGGGTGCAGCTGCTCACCTGCACACCCTCGTTTTCATTCTTAACTAGTAGAAGGAAACAACAAGTGTCCATCAACTGGAGACTGGATAAAACAGATTGGTTCTTCTACACAATGAAGTATTACTCTGTCATAAAAAATGATAAGTTTGAATCATTTCTACTTAAATGAACATACCTTGAGGATATCCTCATAAGTGAAATAAATAGGTCACAGATAGGTACATATCGCATCTTTTCACTGGTATGAGAAAATAAAGATGTAAATGAGTTCTAGAATTGTATGTTATATATTGTGAAATAGATAATGCTCAAAGTAAAATAGGGTGAAGGGGAAAAAATAATGAGATTATAACAAAAAAGAAAGGAAACAAATTTTATGTATATAGGGGGGTGGTAGAGTGGGTAGGGCTATGGGAAAAAATGAGAATTAAGTTGTTTCTTATACTGGTCCAAATCCCCATTATGGAGTGCAATCATGATGTATATATGTAATGTACCAATAAAGAGTTCAATAAATAAAAAAGAGTAGTAGCTGATGCTGCCTAATGATTTTTCCCTCTGCTAAAACAAAACAATGTCTTGTTCTTGAAGATATTTTAGAGAAGCAGACACAGGGTTGTGTATATATTAGAAGTGAAGATGTAAGAGTACAATATTGGAAGTCACAGTTTTATATTCATTTGTATTCTGCCCAGTGTCCCCCCACATCCTTTATGATAACCTTTATCTTGCCTTAAATTTCTATACTTTCTCAGCTTATTCTAAGACAGATAAGGTTGGCTACCATTAATGTATTTTTCAAGAGTTACTTAAGTTATGATTTTCCACTAGTCTTTTAAATCTCAGTTAAATATTAATAATTACTTAAATTTTCTATGATTAAGTTATATGAAAAAATATTAGATCTTACCTAATAATGCCTTATGTCTATTCACTGAGGTTATGTTTCACTTCCTCTCTCACTCAGCCTACAATTATTTTATTAGACAAAATTTAGGTGTTTAAAATATAGTGCAGGGCCAGGGATTACCTCAGTGGTTCTGGCACCTGCCTTGCAAATGCAAGGTCCTGAGTTTGGCCCCCTGTAACCACATACAACAATGCCAGGTGTGGTAATTCACACCCACCAGCAATCAGTACCACATACCAAGTGCCAGGCATGGTGGCTCATGCCTGTAATCCCAGTACTTGGGAGGCAGAAGCAAGAAGATCACTCTGAGTTAGAGGCTGAGTTCAGGACCAGCCTGAACTACAAAGCTAGACCTGTCTCAAACAAAAGAAAAAACAACAACAAAAACAGTGCAGAAGAAAATAGGTAAAATGGCTATGTACTCAGAAAATCCAATACTGATGTTGGAAATTTGGATCTATATGATTGGGAGAAATGGAGCTCAATCTACATTGAAAGTGAATTGTCCCACTTTTATTAATTAAAAAGCAGGTTTTATTCTATTTAAATGCCTCTGTGGTTCTTCTTTGACATTCCTCAGTATTTACCTTGTCTGGTTTTTCCAAAAATGTTTATTTTTCTTTGACTAAGAAGTCTTCCTAATATGATGAAAGGAATAGTGTATTGAGTATTTTGCACTTTTTCAACCTTGCATCTTAAATTCTGATTCATTTTATTTTATAAACAGATTAATTTTAATGCAGTAGTTTTATTAGACTTTTCCTTCATGATTTCCTTTATACTTTAGAAGACATACGGTAATCCTCAAGTCCTAAGGATGTTACTCTACATTTGAAAGTAGCATAATCATGTCCTTTAACATTCAAATATTAACCAGCATGGAGTTGAAGTCCGTGAATGGCACATGAAGTGATTCCCCACCTGTTTGTTTGTTAGTTAACCATTTAGGAAAAGGCAAATGATTTCATCATGATCATTTTGAGTTTGTTGCAGTAATACATATACAGTTTACCATTGAAAATGACTGTATAATTCAACAGATATCAATAGTATAGCAAAGGAAAATCTTTTCTTGCCAAGGCTTCTAGTAAAATTTTAATATTTAGTTTGATCTATCTTATGAGATTATTTGGAGATTGATTTTGCTTTTCAAATTGATTTTGTCAGAGATTTGTCAATTTCTTACACTGTTCACTATAGTTTGGATATGTTGATGCTTTTTATTGATGTGGTTCACAATTACTGCTAGTCTATTCATTATCTTTATTCTTTTGGAATTCATATAGTATTTCTTTATTTTAATTTTCAACCTTCCTCATTAGAAGTAGTTTTAATTTCTTTGACTATGAGCACAAATTTTGGTGAGCACTGTTATATTATATTTTATATTATATTATATATCTAATATTTTATTTTTAATCTTTTATTTTCCTTCAAACTATGTCTATTTGGAGAGCCTTTCAAATTTCCATATTTAGAGATAGAGAAAGGGAGGTTGGTGGAAAGAAGGGGATTAAAAAAGGAAACAGCTATATATGTACATGTACCCACCCCCAATATAATATAAACTTCATATACTGTAAGCATGTACTAATAAAGTAAAAAGTGTTTCTAAAATTTAAAGAGTTTTAAATTTTTCTTTCTGAATTTATTTTGTTTAGAAAATGTGGTATGGGCATAGTGGTATGTTTAATTTTCTAGCATTCTATCTCAGAATATGGTCAGTGGTCATAAATGTCTAGTGAAGGCTACAGAAAAACACAGGCTGTCATTTAGGTCAAGCACTCTCTCTGTGTTAGTCACATTAAAACTGTCTCCAAATCCTTGTCTGTGTTAATATTGTGCTTGCTTCGTCTTCCACTAAGTAGAAAGAAATATAAAAGCAGCAGCTGCATGTCATTCATTTTATTTGCTTGAAATTGTGCCAAATTTTTATTCTGAATGTCTGTTATGGTTTATATCATTCAAATATTAAAATTGTTACAGTGCAATGATGAATTGCATTTTCATGACCATATAGAATCTATCTTGAATAATATTGTCTTGAATTTATTTGTTCTAAAAATTAATATAGCAACATTAGCCTTTTTCTGCTTAAAATTCATCTAGCAAACTTTATATTATTTTTGAGCACTTTCATGTCTTTATATGATAACTATGTTTTGTACAACAGAACATTTTGGCATAAAATAGATCTGTTCTATTTGAACATCAATTTTAGTAGAATTATCCTTATTTTGATTTGTTCCATAATGTATGCTTTTCATGTTAAACTATATTTGTATACTTTAAAAAATTCTTATATATTATGAATTGATAACCATAAAGTGTTATTTTCTCATAAAACATACAATCCTAGTAATGTCTACCTAGGTAGAGACACCACATTGTGGAGCTGTCAATATTCTATTTTCCACAATCTACCTTCAACCAGATATTCCTACATTCATTTAGAGAAATGTTTATTTGCCCTAATTCCATGCTTTGCTGCTTTTTCCACTTATCAGTGTGCAATCATCTGTATGTTATTTCTTTATAAATTATTTATCTTGCATTTTGGTGACTTTTAGATAATATTGCTATTTTTTTCCTTGAAGTTGTACTAAATTGTATCTAAGCATAAAAGCCTTTTATTTATGCTTCTGATTTGATTAATTTGAAACAATGACCACTTATTTCACTGTTCTGGGGGACCTTAAGCCCCTATCTTCTTCTGCATATTGAACTTATTTCATTTCTTTTCTTTTTTGTAAATTCAGTTATATTGGGTATGGATTGTTATCTTTCAAAGCTGTTTACCTCCATTTATTTTTCTCTTTTTAGTCTGTGCCTAGATCTGAGATAATTTTATTTTTATCTTCTGCTTAGTCAGTTTTGTATTATCTAGATGAAACCTGACATTTAGTGTTTCATTGGAATATTTTTTATGTTTGCATTTGTTGATTTCTCAGAACTTCTTATGTTCCCTTCATTTTTAATAGGCTGATTCCTTATAGCTTTTTGATTCATCTATTTTTTTTCAATCATACATAATTGAAAGAACATGCTTCAAAGTCTGTATCAGATGACTTCACTGGTAAGATTCACAGAAATTATTGGTTATCCAAATTTTGTTTGTTCTCTTTTATCTTTTGCTAGCTGATTTTCTTTCTCATCTATAACATTATTATGTGATGCATCTCATCTCATAATGTTATCTGAAGGGTTCCTTCCAGGCTTACTTTCACAGTGTGTTCAAACAGAGACAGCTGTCTTTACCTCATAATACATTAACTAGATTTTAGCTTATCTTGTTGCATTAAAAGCCAGAAGTGCAATGATGCCTGAATTCTGCATGTAGAGAACTCACCGTGAGGACCAGTGAAGTTCAGCTTCAACTTTACAGTCTGTGGTGTTCTCCTTTCTCTTCTCCACCGTCTTCAGCTTCAAAGAGCTCTTCTTTATCCTTTTCTTTCTTCGCATCACCAAACTCCTCTCCTATAAAAATTTTCTCCTTCTTCCTGTCCCACCTCTGACATAAAGAATAGGAAAAGGAGAATGAATGGAAAGAAGACTGCTTACAGGGGGGAACTAGGGAAAGCACAATTGAACAGAACCCTGACTATGAAAGGTGAGAGGGAGAAGGTGGAATGAGTCTCCAGAGGAACCAGAGAAAAGCTACACTGTGCAAGATGTTGCACACGGGAAAGAGGCTCTGAGTGATAAACTAGGGTTGTTTATGCTCCTCAACGGTTGCAAACAAAAATTCCAATTTTAATCTTATTTACCTGTGTTTCCATCGCTGATTGAATGTATGTTTTGTAGATGGGGTCTTTTAAATTGAGGACAGAGCAGCACACAACACATGCAAAGACCACACTCCCGTGATGTGTACATAACATAGAAGTGAAGTAGAAATGGATAAATAATTAAATGAAATCTAAATTTGAAATAAGTATTATAATAGATAAAGTCAAGTCAGAGGACAGTGAGGGAAGGAAGGGTGTTCTTTTAGGTAGGATAATCAGGTAAAATTTCTATGGTTAGGGGATGTGTGAGCAGAGGAATTAATAAAGTTTCTAGGTTTTGTTTCTGTGAATGAGATGTTAAGTGAAAATTGAGCTTGAGGCTACAGTGATGGTAGAGGTGAATTTGGGGTCCTGTGAACAGATAGATGCAAGTCATTAGACATAATTTAATCAAGTACCCTTATGAAAGTCTTCCAAGAGTCTAACCAAAGTCTCAGAGGGGATAACATAATTAGGTAGTCGAAAGCCAGGAATCGTGTGCACAGAAAAAATTGTGTGTTTGGAGGCACAAAAGAATGTGGAGCATGTATCTTGGTTTGCTCCGGCCTGTGGGTGATGCTGGCAATTAAGGTAAGAGATACAAGCAAAAGCCAGAACAGACACACAACAACAAGCTACGTGAGTAGTTTTGAAGCCAATAGGGGCAGAGAACACAGTGACTCTAAGCAAAGGTTAAAGAAGTGTGTTAGTCAGCTCCCTCGTCTCTGGAATAAAGTACCAGGTGCCCAAAAGTCAAAGGAGGAGAAGTTTAATTTGGTTCACGATTTCATGAGTTTTCCCACATGGCTGACTAACTCCGAGTCTGGAACATCATGGGGGGTGGCCACAACAGAACAAGGTTGCTCACCCATGTTGGCTGGAAAAGCAGAGCCTGGGGAAGAGAGCCAGTGAGAGACCTGCCCTCCTACCACATTCTCCATGATTCACCGCTCTCTAATAGCTTGCTGAGTTATGGACATTCACCTATAGACTAACACAGTCAGGATAGTCTCCTTCTAGCCCAGTCACCCTCTAGCATTATCTTAATCTAGTTAAGATTAACTGACACACAAGGAAAGCATTGCCTGTTACATCATTCCAAATACTGGAAAAAGAGTGATATGAAAGGAATAAGAACAGAGTGTGAAAAACTGAAGTTCTGTATTTAGATATAGATGGAGTTGCTCTACATGACTGACTGTACTAATGGCTACCTAGACTATAATAATTATTCTGTGAATTTACTGATACATATACAGAAAGATAACATGAGACCATTATTTTGGAGGAGTGGTTATTTCTTTGTAAATTAACCAGACAACTATATACAGTGTAGTAAGCCAATGCCTACAGTAGCTATTTGCCCAAACAGATGGAACTGTGCTGTTTTTACCAGCTGAACCTGACCTTATCCTAAGGGTCCTTAAAGGGTAGAAATGGAATTAGAAGGAAGACTCAGAGAGGTGGCAGTGGGGAAGCCTGACATGAGTGAACTTAAAAGTAGAAGGAGATGACCACAAGCCAAGTCATGTGATGAGAGAAGGTAAAGTGGCAAAAAAACGGATCGTGGAGGCTCTGGAGAGGAAGGCTGGACCTCTGACATATTCCAGTTAGCCCAGCAAGTCCCGCTTGGGACCTCTGGCCTCTGAAAACTTAAGTCATGAATTTATGTTAAATCATTAAGTTTGTGGTAGTTTATTACAGCAGCACTACTGAATTAAAATAAACCTAGATGTCCTATGTCAGAAGGATACATAAACTGACATGCATACATCTGTTCAATAGACAGCTACTCAGCCATAAAAATGCCACAGGCAATCCATTCATAGAACAACATGAATGAAATGGAAAGGCATTTTACTAAGTTAAAGTAGTCAAACTTCAGGGGCATATTTATGAAACTCAGACAAATACCAATGATTGGGATGGATATGTAGCAGCCATGCTTTCTAGGTGTAAGTATCAAAAGGACCACAGAATAGAGTTTTAGGAGAAAATATTTTTCTATTACACAAGATTCTGTGCAGTTTTCAAAAAGATTTCAGATTCTTAATATCCTTTGATGATTTCTTCAGAAATCTGAGGCAAAAGACCATGCAGCCAAATGATAACATTAGCTCAGGATTTATGAGAACATGTCAGTTTTATTTGAGTGGAAGAGGAGAATGATTCTGTGACAAATATCACACAGGTAAACTGGGATGGTAACGTTGGCTAGTCTGTGGTATTTAAGAAACATCTCAATTGTCAAAGAGCTGTGTTTTGAGAGAAAATCTCAGGACAGGAAAACAAGACGATATGCGATCTTCCTGGGCCCCTTGGTGTTCCTCTGCAGGCTGTCTGAGACTTTGTCCAGCAGACCCAGAAGAGGGAGAAGGTGCCTCTTCCCCTGCATGTGTCCCTGCTCAGGGACCCTCCGCTTATGCAGAGAAAGACGTGTGTGTGCGGTGCAGCCTGCAGTGTGGGACCTGCCTGCCAAGAGGCTCCTCCTCAGGTGTTTACCTGTCACTTGTCATGTGAACATACAATGACAATTGTCCACAGCACACACCTTTGTAATATAAGGTAAGCAAGGTTAACAAATCTTTTTTTGTTTTTTTGTTTTCTCCTTCTGCTAGCAAACATTGGAAAGAGAGAAATTCCCTCAAGATCTGTGCCACAAACTTATGTAACATAATCAGATCGTCACATACACATAATCCGAAACATCTTTCCATTTTGAAAGTCACAGGCCCACCTTGTTTGAGGGGAAAAGGTCACACAAGGAGTGCATTCTTCAGAATATAAAAATTAGATTTTTCCCATATTACAAAATGTCCAAAAGTCATCTTGTTTCATTTTGCTTATAAATTTGCAAGTGAAATGTATATAATTCACATGGTGCTTAAAACATTTTCAGTGATTAAAAATAATGAAATCATGATTCTTTTTTTCAATTTGTCATGCTGTTTTATTTCCACTGGCACTGTTGTAGACTTCTTTATTAGTGTTATTTGTTTTTCATTAAAATGAGTGTTTTTGTGGAATCTGGAGCTATTTTATTTCCTTCTGTTTATCCCTGTCTCCCGTTTTTTGGTGCAGTGTGAAGATGCACACATAGTTTAAGATAACAGCCACTGATGTGAAATATACTTGCCTCAAATAAAGCTTTTAATTTACTTGGCTAGCAGAGAGTCAATGTTTTTGCGTAGATTAAAAAGAAGGAAATTCTCATGAAAAGAATCAAATTGTTCAGTGAAATATAATATTTTTACATTTAAATATGCTATGAATTATGAAAAATGCCAGAAATGAAATAAAATATACGCATATATTTAAATACATAAAATTATGTGTATGTACACACACATATGATTATACATTATAAGTTTGCCATAGGTATCCTTTCTGTGATTGCAAACACTAATAGAAAAAAAAGACCCTGTCAAGTGTTCTGTCTGCCCAAAATCAAAAGCCATCTAGAGTATATTTCTCTTGTAGTGTTTAAATTTACTTCAGAATATTGTAAATGCCATGTATAGTTTTAAATAAATACTAATTGAAAAAAGAAAACCCCCATGGCATATTTAAGGCACTGAATGCTTATGTCTGCATACCACATATAGGATGTTATATATGTACTTATGCCTTGTCTTACAGGGTCTTAGACAAGTTAATTAAAATCTTGAAACTTCAGTTTCTTCATGAATAAAATAAGAGACAATTTCAGAAATTTTAAATTAATTGAAGATTTAATATATGTAAAGCTCTTTTTTTTTTTTAAAGTTTTTTGAGACAGGGTCTCACTTTGTGGTTCAGGCTGGCCCTCAGCTCAGCCTCAAACTCACATCACAATCCTCCTGCCTCTGCCTCCGGAGTGCTGGGATTACAGGCATGAGCTACCACTCCCGGCACTGTGGTGTGTGGTACTGATTGCTGCTGGAGTGAGTCTCCACACCCAGTATTGTTATGTGGCTACCGGAGATCTAACCCGGGTCCTTGTGCTTGTAAGACAGGCGCCGGAACCACTGAGCTATATCCCCGGCCCATGTAAAGCTCTTATATACTGTCTGGTGCATGCTCACCACTTAATATTATTCACTGTCTGTTATGTACAAAGTGGAGCTTGAAGCACTTGTTTATATATAATCTCACTTAGTTCATGAACAGCTCTGAGATACAGGAATTATCTTTTAAATTTTTTGTGAGAAGTAAAACTGGAGAGACTGAGAAGGACTATCAGGCTTGGAACTGCATCCAAGCTCTTTGACATCAACCCAGAAAACCTCCTATTCTCCCATAGCTCTAGGAGGATTAAAAGGGACCCGTGTGATTTAGAACTAAAATGTCCCCTAAAGTCTTATGTTTTTGGAAGGTGTTTGGGATTCTACATTCATTAGTGTACTAGTCCACTGGGGAGGTGACTACCGAATGTGAGGCTGGAAAGTGGAGACCAGTGAGAGCTGAGTTGTAGGGGTAAGAACTGGAAGAGCCCAGCTCCGTTCTGGCTCCCCTTTATCTCCCTGGCTTCGTGGTGGGCCCTGTCCACCATGGAGCCTGTTGACTAGAGACTGTGAGCCCAAGTAAACTCTCCTCCATTTAGTCCTGGTGAACAGCACTCTGCTTCGGCAGTGGGGAAGTGACCCAGACAAGACCCGTCACACCAGCCCCGTAGCTGACCTCATTTGCCTTCTTTACAAAGCATCACCTCCAGGCAGGGGAGCAGGTCTGAAGAGCTTTACTTTTATTGGTTATTGCATCAACCTAACTCATCACTTCGGCTCCACCAGACCAGCTCATGTCCCAACATGCATGACTGATCAGCATCACTCTGTGTGATGACTCGAAAACTTCAGTAAAATTGTGTTACTCCATTAGTTAAAATTATTCATTGGCATTGCATCTACCTCATCTGCCATATTTTGTGAACCCTAACTGGATGCCTGATTCAGAAGCTATGAGCACCCTAAAACCTGTGCCAGACCTGAGATCTCTAAACATCATTCTCAACTTTCTTTATGATTTACTCCAGTCATTGAAGGAGACAAAACTGGAACTTAGGGGAAAGTTACCTCATATTACAGGATAAGCTGGGTCCAGAAAGACAGTAAATATTTCATAAGTTTTGGATCCAAACACTCTCCACTTACAAAGTTACTTTTAAAAGGAAATATTTTATGTTTAACTGTAAAATATTTTTGTTTAATTGTTTATTTAATTGTTTGTTTAATTGTTGTTTTATTTTTCCTTATTTTCTCAGTCTCAGTATTATCAGAGGCACTGTAGGAGCAGGGAGACCCATACTCCCTTCTAGACTCAGTCCTTCCCCCTCATTTGACTGGAAGTAAATTATTTTCACCTTGGTGCCCCAGATTTTAAAACCAAAAGAAGCTGTTATCTCATTGATTTTCTGGTTAAAACATGTTCTGATTTCATAAATATCAATAACATTTAGTAAATTCTTGAAATTTTCTCGATCCAACTAAACTTTGCATCTTATTATTGAAAATTATTAGATATGAATATAAAACATTTTAACCAACATATAATAAATAATAAAACAAAGCTCCTTCTAGTCAAGGTACTTGTGCTTGGGATCATATCTAGTGGACAGGCGCCCCCTAACATGTGAGTTGTACGTGAGGTCTGTAAATGTTATTATCGCCTCTTTAGGATTCACATTTATCATTTAAAGAGACAGAACTGGTCTCTTCATAATGCTACCACGTTTCTGTTGCTTTGTTGTCACTGTAGAAAACTCGGGTCTATCTTACTCTTACATACTTCTACTGGCACACATTTGTGGCATACCCTGAAGACAGTCATTGTAGGAGCTGGAACATGCACACGTCATGTCTTATTTCTCTTTGTAGTCCGTCCTCCAGTCCTGCCATTTCTTAGTCCCTTCCCCATTTGCCATAGATTTACCTCCCTATTTCCTATCATCTGTTTTGCTCTCTGATTCATTTAAACTTTGAGTTTTCCCTGTTGTGTCTCATTTATTTCATCACCACCACGGATCAGAGGCGCATCCATTTTCCTACAAATGACTCAAGTTTATCTTGGTTTGTGTCAAAGCGTAGTCCATTGAGTATAGTTGCATTTTAACTGCAAGTTTTACTTCTCTTAGAATGACAAAGTCTGTGTAAGGGAAGAAACTTTCAGGACTGCTTAATACAAATGTCTAAATACTGCTCATGATCAGCTGGTTTTTTCAAAATATTCTAAAGTTACTCAGTGTTTGAGACATTTCATCTAGTATCAAAATCAAATTATTTTATAAAAGACTATGTAACAAATTAGGATATAACTCTTGCTATTTTTTTTACCTCTTTTCCAACATGCATCTTAATGTACCTATCTCTTATTTTTAATTGAGTTTATTGGTACATTTTAGATATGTATTATGGTCACATTGAGCATTATAAATTTGTATCTGTACATGATATATCTTGATTCATGATTTTTCCCATTCCTCTGCCCTCCCAACCACTTCCTACCCCTCTAAACAAAAGCTTGGCTTTCATTTTTTTTAACTATCAAATTGTTTTTTCCCCCTCTTTACTTTTCCTTATCTCCTCTTCCCTTTTTCCCTTTGAACATTTTCTTCCCATTTCACAATATCTGTCATACATTCTGGACCTCATTCACACCTTTACTTTCTCATTCTAGAGAAACAACGAAGTATTTATACATCTATTTACAAATCCTATTTATTTCACTCATGTCATCAAGGTACATCCATTTAAGTATAAAGGTTTTTCATTTATCGTTGCTTATGATTGCTAATACTCCATTTTATTTTTTTAAAAATCCACTTATCCCACTGATGCGCCTCTGGGCTGTTTCCAAAATTTAGTTATTATAAACTGAGCTGCTATGAACATGGATCCAGATATGTTGCTGTGATATTATTCTTTATTTTTTCTTTTTTTTAATTGAAATCTTTATTGGTACATTACATATACACATCATGATTGCACTCCATAACGGGGATTTGTACCAGTATAAAACACAACTTAATTCTCATTTTTTCCCGTAGCCCTACCCACCCTACCACCCTCCTATATACATAAAATTTGTTTCCTTTCTTTTTTGTTATAATCTCATTATTTTCCCCCTCACCCCTATTTTACTTTTATTCTTTTAATTATTTCATGTATGTACCTGCCAGGGCCACTACAGGGTCACATGAGACCTCTAATCCTAGTTTCTTGAGGAATCTCCACAATAACCTCCACAGTATTTGCACCAGTCCACATTCCTACCAACAGTGGAGAAGGGTTCTTTCTCCTCACAGCCCAACAGCATTTGTTGTTGGTTTATTTCTTGACAGCAGCCATGTTTTCTGGAGTAAGGTGAAGTTTCAGTGTTGTTCATCTACAACTCTCAAATGACCAGGGATGTTGAACACTTTTTCATACGCTTCTTGTCTACCTTTACTTCATCTGAACAATGTCTGAACATTTCAGATTCACAGTTTTGAACTGGGTCTTAAATTTAAGAGAGCTGATGTTTTTAAGTTGTTTGTATATTTCAGGTCATAGTCCTTTGTCTGAGGAACAGCTGGTAATTTTTTTCCAAATTATGGGTTGTCATTTTGCTTTGTTGATGGTTTCTCTTGCTATGTAAAATCTTTGTAATAAGACGAGATCCCAATTTTTTATTCTTTCTGCTAACTTCCATAAGGCTGAAAATATAATCTTAAAGTCTTCCTTTATACCATTGTCTCCAAGAATTCTACCTAAACTATCTTACAGCAGGTTTAGGGTTTCTATTTCAATATTTAAGTCTCTTGGGCCAGGGATTTAGCTTAATGGTACTGGCATCTGCCTGGCAAGCACAAGGTCCCAAGTTCAATCCCTGGTACCACAGGGACCACATTTCACAATCCCAGATGTGATAACTCATGCCTGTAATCCCAGCACTTGGGAGGTGGAGCAGGAGGATTGCTGTGAGTTTGAGATTAGCCTGAGCTACATAGTAAGTTCAGGGCCAGACTGAACTACAAAGTGAGACCCTATATCAAAAACAAAAACAAAAAACAAAACAACAACAACAACAACACAAACAAACACTTTTTAGGTCTCTAATCCAGTTTGATCTTAGTTTAATGCACAGGGAAAAACAAAGATCTAATTTTAATCTTTGGCAGATTGAAACCCACATTTCCCAGTGCCATTTGTAAAAAAAGGTTATCTTTCCTTCACTGAGGATGTTTGACTCCTTTGTCAAAAATGAAGTGAGTTAGTATGCGGAGCAGTTTCTGCATTTACTAGTCTGTTCTACTGATCCTGTGCTCTGTTCTTTGCCAGTATCATGCTGTTTTTTTGTAGTTATTGTGATTTGTTTTTATTGTTATTTTTTAAAATTACAGTGGCTTTGTAATATAGTTTCAAGCTGGGGATTTTGACATCCCCTCCCATGTCCTTATTGCCTAGAATTGCTCTTGGTATTCTAGGTCTCTTATGGTGAATTTTTGGATTATTTTCTCTAGATCCATGAAATGTACTACTGGGATTTCAGTTGGGATTGCATTGAATCTATATAGCAGTTTGGGGAATATAGCCATTTTGATGATATTGATTCTTCCTACCCAAGAGCAAGGAGCAGTGGTAGTGGACATCCTTGTCTTTTTCCTGACCTTACTGAGAAAAGTTTCAGGTATTGATCATTTTGTATGACACTGGATGTACGTTTTTCATAAATAGCTTTTATCAGGTTGTGATAAAGACCATCTATTCTAATTTTCTGTAGGGTTTTATTCATGAATGGGTGTTGGATTTTGCCCAATGCCTTTTATGCATGTATTGAGATGATCATATGGCTTTTGTCCTTGACTCTTAATATAGCATATTACATTTATTGATTTACACATGTTTAGCCATCCTTGCATCTCTGTGTTGAATCCAACTTGGTCAAGGTATATGATCTTCTTGATAATCCTCTGCATTCCGTTTGCCAGTATCTTATTGAGGATTTTTGTACTTATGTTAATTAGGGAGAATGGTTTGTAGTACTCTTTCTTGACTGTGTCTTTCTCTTTTTGAAATCAGGTAACAATTGCTTCAAGAAATGAATTTGGGAATCTTGAATTCCTTTCAGTTTCACTGAGGAGTTTGAGAAAAGCAGCATTAGCTTTTCTCTACATGTCTTACAGAAGTTGGTAGTGAAGCCATCAGGACCAAGACGTCCTTCATTGATAGGTTTTTAATTGTGTTTTCAGTTTCACCCACTGATATTGGGATGTTTAGCATTTTTATATCTTCTTCATTCGCTTTTTAAGTTCATATGTGTCTATAAATCTGTGTATTTCTTTGGTGTTGCCCATCTTACTAAAGCATAGATTTTCAAAATAGATGTGGACTATCCTCTGAATTTCTGCTCAATCTGTTGTGTTTTAACCTTTTTCCTTCTGATTTTATGAATTTGAGCCATTTCCTCTTTTTTTATATGAGTTTGGATAAGGGTTTGTTAATGTTGTTTACTCTTTCAAAAAACAAACTGATTCACTGATTTTTTTTGTATCATTCTCTTAGTCCCCATTGCATTAATCTCTGCTCTGATCTTTATAATTTTCTCTCTTCAGTATGCCTTGCTCTTCCTTTTCTAGAAGCTTGAAGCTCAGCATTAGGTTATTTATTTGAACTCTATTAACCTAGTATGCACATTCAATGATATGAATTTTCCTCAAAATACTGCTTTCATTGTGTTCCATAGATTCCTGCATGTTGAATTGGCATTACCATTTAATTGGGGGAACTATCTAATTTATTCTTTAATTTCACCCATGACCCATTGGTTATTCAGGAAAATGTTATTCAATGTCCATGTGTTTATGAGGTTCTTGATTTTTTGTTGTTGCTGTTATTGATCTCTGATCTTAAGGTACTATCATCTAAAATATACAGGGGTTAGCTTACTTCCTTTGAAATTACATATACATGTTGTATGAACTAACATGTGGTGTATTTTGGAGAATGACCCATGTGGAGCTGAGAAGAGTGCCTATTCTGATTTTTTGGGGTGGAAATCTCTGTAGACATCTATTAAGTACATTTGTTTAAAAGTTTGGTTCAATTTTAGTACTTCATTGCTGGTTTTTTATGTCTAATTCACCTGTTTATTGTGACAGTGGTGTGTTGAGGTGCCCCACTACCATTGTATTAGTGCTTATTTGGCTTTTAATGTACTATATTTGTTTTATATAGTTTTGTGTGCTATCATTTGGTGCATATATATTGATGATTGCCATTTCTTCTACTTGGATTGTTCCCTGTATGAGAATGTTGTGACCATTGTCTCTTAATTAGTTTTGATTTGAAGTTTATTTTGTCTGCAATTAAGTTAGCCATTTCTCCTTTTTTTGTGGTTCCCTGTGGCATGAAGAATCATTTTCCATCCTTTTACTTTGGTCTATGAATTTCTTTTTGAATTAAATGTGTTTCTTGAATATAGCATATTGTTGGATCTTGCTTCTTGATCCATTCTGCCAATCTGTTTCTTTTAATTGGTGAATTGAGGCCATTAACGTTGATAGCTATTACTGAAATGTGTTGACTTACACTTGTAATGTTATTTTCTTATGGTAGTATCTTTGATTATTATTCTTCACCCCCCACCATTCAGTGTGCTGCTTTGCCTCTTGCTTTCATTCTGTTAGACCTCATGGAGCTGTGTGTCTCACTGCCTTTTTCTAAGATATTGTTTAGAAATTTTTGTAACATAGGTTTGACATTTATGAAGTTTCTCAGGTGTTTTTTAATTGTGGAAGTATCTTGTTTCTGCATCGATTATGAAAGATAATTGTACAGGAGGCATCAATCTAAGTTGGAAGCTGTTTTCATTTAGGGCTTGGAATACTTCACTCCATGCTCTCCTTGACTTAATATTTGTGCTCAAAAGCCAATGGGATTTCCTTTTATGAGTTTTCCTTATATATGATTTATTTCTTTAACTACTATTAATATTTTGTTATTCTGTTGAGATTCTGATATTGTAACTTATATCTCTAGGTGTGGATTTTTTTTTTTTTTTTAAATCTTGGTTAGGGCCGGGGAGTTAGCTCAGTGGTTCTGGCGCCTGTCTTGCAAGCACAAGGGCCTGGGTTCGATTCCCCGGTAACCACATAACAATACTGGGTGTGGAGACCCACACCCAGCATCAATCAGTACCACATACCACAGGGCCGGGCGTGGTGGCTCACGCCTGTCATCCCAGCACTCGGGAGGCAGAGGCAGGAGGATTGTGATGTGAGTTGGAGGCTGAGCTCAAGGCCAGCCTGAACCACAAAAGCGAGACCCTGTCTCAAAAAAAAAAAAAAAAAAAAAAAATCTTGGTTATATGGAGTCCTGTATGCCTCACTTATCTGAATGTCAAATTATTTTTTCTTACCTGGGAAGTTTCCTGCCATTACATCTGTAAATAGATTTTTTGTTATTTTCACTCTCTCCTGTATCTTTATTGACTCTTATCTGTCTTATGTTGTTCTTTATATCATGTAGCAGATGCTGGATTGATTTTTCATGGTCCCTTACTATTTTTAAGAAGTCTTTCCTTTTTCAGTTTCTAACTATAATCCTGTCCTCTATGTCTGAAATTTTGTGTTTGAATTCATTGGTTCCACTGCTTAAGCTTTCAGTGGGGTTCTTCATCTCTTGAGTTTCCATTTGAATGTGTTGATTCATTCCATTTGTTTTCTACCTTAGAATTTCATCATGTTCCTGAGGTCTTCTATTTTTTATCTGTGTCTTTTATCAGGATCATCATCTCTGCTGTTATCTTATTTCTGATTTCATTTTTTCTAGGTCCTCTTTTGTCACCAGTTCAAGGAGCCCAAATGGCTGTGTTTCAGGTGGTCCATCTCCCTGTCCCTTTGGGGCTCTGGAATTCTGGGTCTGGATCTTGTTTGGGTGTTTTTTCATTTGTATTTTGCTGTTGTTGTTGAGTTTGTTTTAATTCTGGGGTTGATGTCATTAGATTTATTGTTGCAATTAATTTTCTTGCTATTATTTAGAACCCTAGAGAATGATTGATTACTAGGTCATCCTGATATAATTGACCCTTGGGCCTCTAAATCAGTTCCAGCACAACCATCGTACTTCAGCACTGTGTGACAGACATAGTGACAGATGCTGGGGCTTCCTGAACATGATGGTTTCATGAGAAACCTGGGCCCAGTGGATGTGCAGAGGTTGGGGGCACAATCATGCCCTCAAGGCCTCTGTCTAAGTCCCAGCAGAGCTGTCACACTTCCTCAGCATGCACAGACAGCAAGATGGAGTCTCTGGGAATCCTTCTGATGTGATGCTCCTGTGAGAGGTTTGGGCCCAGGCCCCGTGGAGCAGTCAGGGTAGATTTGGGACCTGCAAGCCTCCCCACTGCACCTAAACCTGCCTCTGGAGAGTGAATGCAGATCTTCCAGAATGCTTTCTTCCCCTTACAGACTCAGCAGATGAGTCCTCCAGGCTGAAAGAGGTGACACTTCTTGCTCTCCTATCCCTCCACCCTAGCTATGTGCAGCACAGTGTGATTTTGTATTTAGTGACTAGTGGCACACTTCTTGTCTCCCTAGTTACAGTGAGTTCCATGAGGTCAGGTACTATTTGTATTGCTGAGCATTTGATAACTTTTACATTTTATTTTCCTCCTCTTCATATTTTCTGCTGTCTCAGAACAGCATCATGGGCTTATGAGTTTTTATACTGAGTTCTGTTTGTTAAAGAAGTGGCTATTTGAGCTAGTGTTCTTAAATATCCAGTAGTCTATCGGTTTAATGTACTGTCAAAGTTTTCACCTACCCCTTTACAACCTATTTTTACAACTACTAGCTCCGTTCTCAGTACCAAGGTACACTGGGTGTTGTTTTTAGTACCGTGCACATAAAGGCAATATTCATGAAAGAAATTGTATTGTCTAGTTTTTACTTATCTAGTGCAATACTGGGAGAAAATCATTCAGCAAATATTTCTTGAGCAGCTAATGGCACCATTAATTATTTCTAGTTGCAATCATAAAATAGTTTATTGATCATAAAAGCAGCATTTTGCTTTTATTTTACCTAGTCTCAATATGATACTGTTCCCAAAAAAGAATGAGGTCCATCACACACATCACTCTGGGCTGTACATCTTTTTTTTTTTCATGAAAGTAAATAATTGAGAAAATTTAAATTATTATTCATCAAAAGATGAAAATTTTGCTACATCCAAGGGTCTTCTCATTCTCTCCATTTATAGTTAGTTAAATAGCTCAGGGTTTTGTATCTGAAGAAAAACTTAGAATTTTCAGTAATGATGTACCAACTGTATGTTCTTTATTTAAAAACCAGGAAAATAAAGGTTAAGTAATGAAACTGTTACACTTTCCAGAGAAAAATAGCCTGCACATTTTAGAAGAAAATGCTTTTGTAAGAAAAGTAGCATGAACATTTTCTGCTGCATAATCAGTTTAAAGGTTTGAGTTTTTCTAAAGGTATTTTAACCTGATTCAAATAATCTATACATAACAATTTATAGTTTATAGTGTAATAATTAGGCATAACCCTTTATTCTGCCGTCAATCTACAATACACCTTATAGTAAACAGCATCATACAAAGAAAACAATTCAGTCTTTCTCTTCTCACTGATTTCAGAGGTTATTTTTATTTTTAATTTTTGGTTTTTACACCTTCGCTACAATATCCCCAGTGAGTTTTTATTCAATTTATCCTGCTAGAAATTATCTGAGAATCTGGTTTCTGTGGTTTGATACTTCTTAATAATTTTGGGAAACATATCAATAACCTTCAAATGAAAGAATGATATTCACCTTCATTATTTCTCGCCTATTAGGTAAATATATTTTCTCCATATGACAGAAATTAGTCTTTCCTTGAGTTCTTCTTTAAATACAGTACTGAATTTTTAAAATTCAAATCTTTATTGGTGTATTATATATACACATCATCATCACTTCCAACATTGTGAATTTGTACCAGTATATGTCATGACTTGATGCCCATATTTTCCCATTCCCCTACCCACTATATAGATAAGGTTTGTTTTCTTTTTTAAACTACTATCACATTCTTTTTCCCCTCGTTATTCACCCCTACACTCTACTTCCTTTTACATATTTTCTATTTCACAATATCTATTATATAGAATAGAACTCATTTACATTTTCATTATCTCACGCCAGAGAAAAGATATGATATTTACATATCTGTGACCTATTTATTTCACCAACGAAGATGTCCTGAAGGAACATCTATTTGACTATGAATGACTCAATCTTGTTATTTTTTAACTTCATTCTATAAAAGAACTACATCTTCAGTATCCAGTCTCCTATTGAAGAACATATCTTTTCTCTGGTATGAGTTCTAGTCCATACAGTAGATACTGTGAAATAGAAAATATTTAAAAGGAAATGGGGTGTAAGGGTAAATAATGAGCTGAAAAAGAATGTGATGGCAATAATAAAGGAAAAGCCTATGTATATGGGGGGGGTGGGTAGGGGAAATGGAGAAAAAATGAGAATCAAATCGTGTCATATTTGGTACAATATGGTACAAATTCTCAATGCTAAAAGTGCTTATGATTTGTATATTTAATGTACCAATAAAACTTAAATAAATAAATAAATATGTAGCTGTATAAAATTTAAATAAATAAATAAATATGTAACTGTATATTAAAGATGAATAAAAGACTAAATAATTCAAAAGACAATGGGTCTTATAGCATCAAATATTATCATTTAAAATGTTAAACTAAAATATTCATCTATTTAAACTAAACGAAAACTAGAATAACAAATGTTAGAATATATGATGCAATTTTATATACTTTTAGTGTGTAATCTGGATCAAGTAATTTGTAAAATAGTTTATTAGTGTATTTCAACAATTTTATAAAGTATAAATTTCTTTTTACTGAATGCTGTACCTAATGCCTAATAATTTAGCTCAGAACTTAACATTTAATAATAATAAAATTTGTGGATAAAATGCCTGTCACTGTTCTGTTTCTAATATGCATATTATAGGTTATTACAGAGCATTTTCCAGGATAGTAAAATGATTAAATTTTTCTTATACATCCTCTCCTATATTATTGTGTTAAATAAAATTTGAAACCATCAAAACTAGAATTTTTCCATCAATAATCTTAGATGCTTAAACTAAATGTCATCGTAACTCCTTAAACAGTCAAAAGCTCTTGTATGTCTCCCATCAAGAGATGTATCTGATTTTCTTTCTTCAATGAAAACAGTTTCTCTTTTTTGGGGGGGTGGGGGGTGGGCAGGGTTTTGCTTTGTAATTCAGGCTGGCCCTGAGCTCAGCCTCAAACTCCCATCACAGCAATCCTCCTGCCTCTGCCTCTCGAGTGCTGGGATTACAGGTGTGAACCACCATGCCCGGCACTGTGGTATGTGGTACTGGTTGCTGCTGGGCGTGAGTCTCCATGCCCAGTATTGTATGTGGTTACCAGGGGATGGAACCCGGGCCCTTGTGCTTGCAAGAGAGGCTCTGGAACCACTGAGCTAAATCCCCTGCCCTATGATCTTCTTGATAATCTTCTAGAGCAAAATTTATAATGAGTAGAGATTTGAATTAAATATAATACTGAAAAAAGTTAAAAGGCAAGATTTTAAATATTTGTACATAGCAAGGTCTCAGAAGAATGAACTCTGACCTAAACAAATTTTTGTTTTTGTTGTTGTGAGGCAGGGCCTTCCTAGGTACTTCAGGCTAACCTTGAACTCACTGTAGGTCTCAAACTATAACAGTAGTCCTCACTCAGCCCCCAGGGAGCTGGGATTACAGGAATGTGCCAACATCCCTGGATAACAATTTCTTTAAATTTCAGTGAATTTATATGATGTCTTAAAAAATTTAAATAAATAATAAAACTCAATCTCATTTACCCAGGCAGACCCAATACTTGTTGCATGTTAAGAGTATTGGCTGTATCTAAAGATGGATGTTATCAAATGTTTTGAAATTTGTATTCCTTTTCTTTTGTCTTCCGTTTTTTCTCCTAAAAATTAAAAATAAAGAAAGCTGATCCTGCTGTCTGCTGACAAGCTACTCCAAGAAATTTTCTGTTTCATAATCAGTTTAAAGACTTACTAACGTGTACAGTATTTTAGCAAGACTAAAATAACTCTTTTTAAACTGGTATGTCAGTGTCATATTTCTGGTGCTGCTAGTCACATTCAATGACAGGTAACTTGTGAACCAACTCAATTTGAGGCAGATGGGAAATAAATTCACCTCTGTCAAACCATTACACTGATTAAGTATATCAAGGCCCTTATCAAATTTGAAACATCAGTGACTCATGTTTCCGTACAAAACTTTTGCCTTGCTTTGTAGTTTTCAGTATAAATTATTGTAAAATTGCAATGCTTGTTAAATATACTGGGTGGAAAATTGATATGGATATAATAATGTTTGACTTTGCTGTTGTTTTATTTAATCTGTGGGTGTATGTTTTTAAGGAATTTCCTGGTATCCTGTCAGTAACACACTTCGGTTTCTCTCTAAATGTTTTGCTGGCATTCATCAGAGTACATTCACTTTAATTTACCAACAC
The DNA here is from genome assembly GCA_004026965.1 of Petromus typicus. Classification (NCBI taxonomy): domain Eukaryota; kingdom Metazoa; phylum Chordata; class Mammalia; order Rodentia; family Petromuridae; genus Petromus; species Petromus typicus. The sequence goes on along the minus strand of PVIR01001545.1, from coordinate 52,640 downwards.
AGGCGGCAGCAGTCTACTGTTTAACAAGTCCAAATATGTTTTCTCTCTGGCTTGTATTTCTTCTTCTATTAGGGCATATTATATGTCACTTCTGTAAGGAATGATTTTCTTTTCTGAACAAACTCTTATAAACACTTTGGAGCATTTTGCCAGAGAATTGAAATTAAATTGGTATGCATCAAATGTCTGTGTATTGTTATTGGTGTTTTTAACATTTTATAATACTTCACTTTTAAAAATCCGTTAATATATGTATCATTAAAAATGTAATGGCTTCACATTAGAACTTGTGTTCAATGACAAAATAATTTAAAGAGCTCAGTACTATATTCAAAATATAAGTCACTCAATAAAGGCATCTTCCTTTCCTTTATTTTTCTGGGCATTAACTGGCTACAACCATTTAGATAAAAGCCAAATGAAATAAAACATAAAGAGTACATAATATAAAACTTATAACTTTGATTTTTATTTTACCCAAATTTATAGCATTCTTATAATGTTACTTTAATTTTTATGTCAATATGCAGGCAAAACAATATTTTTGTCTGATAGCCACATTAAAATAGAATAATTTGTTTTGTGAATTTTCTGGATTATGTTTGTAAGACAATAGTACCTTTTTCTTAAATATTTGATAAGAATCTTTCATCAATTTGCAATATTTATATTTTTTTATGAGTATGCATACTACTTGAAATATTATTTTAAAACATAAATTTTATGAGTAGATTTATTTTTTATAGTGACTTTTAAGTAAGTACTCAGTCTAGATATCTGTTCAGTTTATATAAACTATCATTCATATTCGGAACTGCCATTTTGACCTCCCTGACTTGTGCATATCTACATGTTTTTAATTTAGTTTATATAAATACAGTGAAAAGAGTAGATTCATACAAATATTGCTTGCTTCTCTTTTTGTTAGGGTAATTAAGAACATGACCTCTTTGCTCTCCTATGAAAAATATTATAGTACATAAGAGTTTATTTATGGCTGGACAGCATGAAAGATATATTAATTTTCAAATGTAGTGGAAAGCATAGAGAATTAACAGGCATTGAAAACCTATTTTATATAAAATATTTCTCACCCACTGTCTTATTTTATTTCCTTAAATCCTTAAAAATTGGCTATTTCAGAGAAATGAGAAGGTCTTCACTGGAAGTTACACATCTGTTTGTTTATGTTCCCACTCTCTTTACTTTTCTTGTACTTAATCTACAAATCTGTCATCCAAAAACTATCCTAATTTAAAAATCTAGTCAAGATGCAGTATGAGGTCATTAAATACATTAGCAGAGAAGAATATATGAAGAGTGGCAGGCTAATGAAAAACAACTCAGGGCACATATAAAGTTGGGAATGAAAAGACCAGGGTCCATGGGTCCATTTAGAGGAAAGTACAGGAGCTGACTATGTTATTGGAATGGTAGACCTTACACTGATTTTTACTGTGGCATAAATAAAGGTTTTTCAGACCTGGGGTATGGCTTTCTCTTTGTGTCTGTGTTCTAATTTTAGACAAAAGGTTTAGTGCAGTGGTGCAAAGAAATACAGTTTCAGTGGTAAAGGACCTGAATTTGGAACTCTGTCTCCTATGCTAGACTGGAGAGAACTAGATAAATCATTTCCACAATTTTACTCTTTCAGTCACTGGATCTTCAAATTTTAGTGTACAGCATTAAACATGATGATTTCTGATGTCCCTAAATTCACAGTGTAATTGGCCTAGTGATGTCAGCAAACTTGTCTGTATCTTTAAAAATTGGATCTTTAGAGATGTAATGGGATATTTTCTTTCTGATATTTGAAAAGCAGTGGCCAAGCTCTCAAAATTAAAAATGGCACAGGATTGAGAAGATGCATTCAGAAACTAAACAACAACAGCAGCAGCAGCACCAGCAAAACAGAAAAGCAAATCAAACCAAAGTAACAAACTAATGCACATTGATTCTTTCTGTCTCCCGCTGTGAGAGAGTTTTAGCAAATCTTAAACCCATGCAGCCAAGATTCTACCTAGTGGTCATTGTTTAGAACATAATTATGTTTAAGTACGTGTTTAAAATGCATTAATAAGAAATTATGAGAGAATTGAAAAGCGGTACAGTGATGGGATTTTACTGAAAGTAATTAATTCACTTCGTGTTGAAAACATTTAAAAGAAAAAAAAATCTCAGTGTTAATGCCTCTTCTTTGACCATCAGAGGAATGTGGAGTAAACACTAGTGTGAAGAAATGTTTATTATATGTGTACATGTTATTATTGAAAAAAAGGAAAATTAGTGTGGTCAGATTAATTGGAGAATACAAATTTAAAAATTTGTAAATTCTCTCCTAATTCATGGGCCGGGGATATAGCTCAGTGGTTCCGGCGCCTGTCTTGCAAGCACAAGGACCTGGGTTTGATCCCCGGTAACCACATAACAATACTGGGCGTGGAGACTCACCGCAGCAGCAACCAGTACCACATACCACAGTGCCGGGCGTGGTGGCGCACACCTGTTATCCAAGCACTTGGGAGGCAGAGGCAGGAGGATTGCTGTGATGTGAGTTTGAGGCTGAGCTCAGGGCCAGCCTGAACCACAAAATGAGACCCTATCTTAAAAAAAAAGAAAAAATTCTCTTCTAATTCAGTGGATTTACTTGGTAATTTTTAACATTCAGGAATATATCCCCTCTTTCCTCTTTTTCATATAGGACCTTTAAGAACTTGGTGTAGGAATAGAAGTAAATACCAATTTGCTTTTTATTCATTTTCTTCCTTTGTACCACATTTTGATATAATTCCAACAAAACTTCATCACAATTTTGATTTTTAATTATGAAACAATTTTAAACAATTGATTTTAACTAGATTCTTATAGTAATTTTTATTTTTATTAAAATGACTTTTTCCTTCTCTTTTATTTTCTATCTACAAATATTTTAGGTGAAATATAAACATTACTCCTGGTAACTATATATGTAAAAGTAAATTTTTCAGAGTAGGACTTTTTTTAAAGTCTTAAACTATCAGTTTTATTTAAATAAGCAAAAACATTACACAAAACATTCACAGCATATTTTTAATTGTAAAATTTAAAAAAGTACTCTAGTTCAACTTAAGAGTATAACAAAAAAGAAAGGAAATAAATTTTATGTATATGGGGGGGTGGTAGGGTGGGTAGGGCTATAGGAAAAAATGAGAATTAAGTTGTGTCTTATCCTGGTACAAATTCCCATTGTGGAGTGCAATCATGATGTGTTTATGTAATGTACCAATAAAGATTTCAATTAAAAAAAAAAGAATACAGGGAAAGTCTGTTTGATAGAACTGTTCTAGAATTTTAAACTTTGTGTCCTTGTTAAATGTAAAAAGTTGATTATTAGGAGCCCCACAGTAGCCAATGCCCTTTTATCTCCCAGGATTATAATATGAATATTTCAAGTTTTTTCAAATATCTAGGGAAATTTTGTCTTTCAGAGGCATGGTAAAAAATACATTGAATATTGATTCTGTTATCCAGCAGAAAGGCTCATAAAAACCTTATGTGAGGGACTCTGGCCCTGTGCCACTTCTAGCTCTCCCACATAATCAGAATGATCACAAAAGGTTTTGAGTGGATTCAGGGCACTGAAGAAGCCATGACAATACAACCAAAGACACTCAGAGAAGAGGACTTCCATACTGCTTCAGAAATGACAAGCATCGTGGGATACGTGTGTTCAAAACAAGAGAAGTACTTTGAGGAGAATTCATATTAGTGTATCTTTCACTGCACTAAATTTTAAAAATTCAAACATTTACCACAGATTTTCATCCCACCTCCTCATATTTAGGGGAGATAAGCAGATAGAAATGTTTAAAAAATTGTTAGTCAATTTTAAATGACAATTTTTGAAAATATTTCAGTGATCAGCTTTTATATAATCACAAGTGAGTCACTAAAATTATTTGGAAATTATGTCTACTTTATTGAAAACAAAAATATGGAATATATAATTACAAATAAATTTGAAATACACGGAAAAAGTAAAAAGAAAATTATGGAAAGATATATTTTAAAGTCTTACAAAAATGCAGTGACGTACTTAATTTACCATGTCAGTACAACATCCTTAAACATTAAAGGATAAGAGAAAATATTAAACTAACATTGATAAAGCTCACTATGATAATTTTTAATTAATTGATTTTACTGGCACATTTTATATACACATCATGATCACAATTGACGCTGAGAATTTGTACCAGTATAAGACATGACTTAATCCTCATTTTTTCCCATCCCCCTACCCATTCTACGGCCCCCGCCCCATATATACACAGTTTTTCTTTTTCTTTCTTTAACCATTGCATTTTCCCCACTTTATGTATCCTACACCCTTTACCAGACATAAATGAGTCCTAGAATTTATGATATATACTGTGAAATAGAAAACTATGATATATTTTTAGAAAATCTATGTTTCAAAAATTATCCTAGAAAAACTTAAATTGAGAAAAACTGCTAGTAAATAAAATAGAGGATGAAATATTTAAAAATACTTGAAATTACTAATCAGGAAATGAAACACAAGTGCAATTATTAATAAATGCCATATTGGACCATTTACTAAAATAAATACAAATGGCAAATGGACACATGCAAAAATATTCAAACTCACTAGCAATCAAAATGTAATTTTAGCATGAATGCAAACCAATTTTTTGCCTATTGAATTTGAAAAGGATTTTACAAATCTAATTCACCAGGTATAAGGTGAGGAAAAATGAACACTTTCAATCACTGCTGACAGGCATAATAATTGCTAGAAACTTCCTTTAGTTCAATTTAGAAATATTTATCTGAAGCTCTGAAAATCATGTTATTTTATTTAGAGGAATTTATTCAAAGAGAATAATTAAAAATATGGGCAAGAATTTGCTTAATAGCAAGTGGTATATACTGCAGAAAAATAGAGTGAAAATTTTTACCAGGAAGGGCGAAAATAAATGATTTGTGAGAACAGACACAGAAACTCCCAAACCAAATACAATTAAATACTAGCAAACAAAATTATCTTATTGTTCTGTTAACAATAAGAGAAAGACTCAAGGAGTTTTGACTACCATAATAACCTAAATATGCATTTCACAATAAAAACATATTTTTCATTTTGCTGTTAATGTAGCTGAGAAAGTAGATGACTGGAACATATGCGGATGGACCAAGTGACAGGTCAGCATTACAGCCAAGTGTTAGGGCTGTTCAGAGGTCTCCAGAGGGGAAGAAATGGAGTGGATCTTGGAGAGGTGGCCCTTTTATTACACTGATGGTCCCAGAGGTATTCACCCCCTGAAGTCTGAGCCTGGATTTGATATAAAAGTAACATGAGATAGAGAACTTCCTTCCAAATACTAACCAGGCCCAACCCTGCTTTCCTTCCAAGAACAGACGAGATCGAACGCATTCAGAGTGGTACGGATATAGACTACATTATATTGTGATCTATGGGAGGGTTGAGTTCAAGTACCACACAAGCATGTTTACAGAAGCAGAAATTAACAGAATGTCATGAAATACCAAATAAGGACATCTTGCAGTTTGAACAGTTACATTTGTAGTCAGGAAGTTTGAACAGTTACATTGCTTATACTTACTTATATTTAAGTATACATAGTTTTAACAAAATATCTTATGATTCCTGGCAAAAATACCAGGGGAGGACGTGTGAATGAAGACCTACCATGTGGTGCATTATTTCCCTATCATTTTTCCCATGTGATGCCTTCATATAGGACTAGCCTCACAGAGCATCCTCATCTTGGAGGTTCTGTGAGGCTCCTAAATAGAGCCAAGCATGAGTAACAGAAAGATGAGGACCAAGGTCCCACACAGAGAAGTGAACCATGATGTCCACCTACCCTGAGAAAAACTCCAAAACCTGCTGGCTTGGGATTGCCCTGGCGTTTGGTATCTTAGTTGGTGACCTTTGCATCCTGATAAATGGTCCCTGGTTTGTTGACATAGAAATACCCCTCTTCTTTGAAAAAGATATGGTCAACCCTTTTTCCTGTTGTTAGTAAGTTTAAGGCAGAGTAGTTCTGAAGAGTAATTGCAGTGAAAGAGTCTTTTTTGGAGGGGGTCTCATAGAATTAGAGATTTCTTCTAAGCTATTGTTAACTCTTGAGAGTGTAACTGGTAGGTGAGGGCTGCAGTGGTTCTGTCTGTGACTCTGGCCCCAATTCCTGAAGTTGTTGCTAAGCCTGTGATCAGAGGTATCAGAAAGAAAACTTGGCACTGTTGACATTGTCAAATGTGGTCTTGGCCTGAGACTAGAAAGTCCATATCTCAGGAGCAATGTGCATCTTGCAGCTGAGATAGACAAAGGGGTAGGTTTTCATAGGTGAGAGTTCTCTGAGTAAAAAAATGCTTGGAGAAGACATAGAGATGTTGTGGATATGATAGTGGTGAGTGATGGCTCCACCATCTCCCTCTCATGCACTCAGTGTAAAGGCTCGGACTGCTCCCACAAGAGGAAGCACTTGTCTTGTGTGCATGTGTTGGGTAGTGCTTTGAGATTTGTTTTCCCAATTTAGGAGAAACTTGTTTATATTAACTAGTCGCCATTCTGTTGTGCTTTAGTGGTTGGTTAAGCATAGGCAAGCGGAAGGGATTGGTGACATCATGGAATATCAGAAGAAGGCTCCCAGGTAGGGAAGTTCACGTCCACTGCAGGAGTTGGGGCCCAACTCTGACCAATTGTGAAATGCTCAATCTGGGCAGGCCAGTCAAATGGTGCTTGCCCATGCTTATGGCTATTGGCATATCAAAATAATCATGTGGCAGGTGTGAGCCTAACATGACATCACAGTGAGGGGGGGCAGATGTCCTAACACTGGGAGGAGCTCTGAGATACAGAAGATGGAGGATTTCCAGGAGGTGAGGTGTTTCATGCAGAGGAGAAGTTGGAAAGTCAGTTTTACGCTAGTAGAGGAGCAATCAAATATTGGTAAGAATGAGGATGCCTAGTTATATCAGGAAATCCTTGTAGACACTAGCCACAAACATAAGAGGTGTTTTGTAAAAGTCTAATCTGGGGGTGATATTCTAATGTAGACAGTGAAGAAATATAGGGAAAGACAGGGCTGGCCTCCATGGAACCTGAGGAAATGGAACGGTATAGCTATTGTTCTTTTTCAAGACAGGGGAAGGACTGGTTTATTAAGGCATAGACCAGTCCTAGGGTGTCAGAGAGATAAGGGTTGGGAGCCTGGGTGGTCATTTCTCAAGACTGCCACCGAGGAGACCAACAGCAGCAGTATGTTATTGGTACCAGGCATTAGCAATTAGACTGGGGCAAACAACTTACCTTAAACAGAGACAGAGAATATTAGCGAAACATCATGCACTAATGATAAAGGCAAGGGCTAGGAGAAAACTTTGGAACATTTTCCAGTCTACCAGGGCAACTGTAGCAAAAATTACAGTAAGCAGCCCAAGGAGATCTGGAAACCAGGAGCAAAGATAACCGTCCATAGAGTGATTTAAGGCATCCTGTATAACTGGTGTCCTCAGGCTTTGGCTGTGTGCAGACTAGTCAGCTTCCAGTATAAGCACAGCAGGGCTGCAGACTCTTGGCGATGTCTCTGATGTTAGATTGAGTCCCAACGTCTTCCATCAGAGTCAAGTCCTGAAGAGATCCTTGAGAAATAGGAACAGTGCCCCAGTGTCTAGGACCTCTAGTTAGTTTACCTTTTTTGGAGAAAACGTTGAGCTGAATTTAAATTATGTGCATAGGCAACTTTAGCAAAATGTTTTGTTTTTTTTGGTTTTTATTTCTGCATGCTAGAGATCTGGTTTGAGTTCACTGTGCTATTTCATGAGTGCCTCACATAAAATTGAAGATATAGTTGGTATTCCATAAACATTCATAAAATGAGTGGCTCCCAATTAAAATGTCAGGAGTACCTATAAAACCTGTATCTTTTGAATATTTTTCCAGGGAATGCAGTAAAAGATATATGACTGACAATACAAACCTTGATATTTCCAATTTTCAATAAAATAATGTTTATGAAATTATAACTCAATATTTTATCACAATTCAAAAGTGTGGCTGTTCTAAATTTAAGGTTTGTAGCTTAATGCCATTACCAAGCTGGCTAAGTATTTCAAAGACCTTTTCATTGCCCACTTGGAGTTAAGAGGATTGAACAAGGTACTGAGTTAGAGAAGGAACATATTTAGAGAATAAATCCACAAAGGGTCAAGTGGTTTTTGTTTTACTTTTTATTTTAATTTTTTGTGCAGAGATGCAATTCAGATATTGATTATAGATAATAAGCTCTTTTCATTCACTAGCCAACAGGGAGTGATTAGTACTCTCACAGTTATTTTATTTATTTTCTTTCTAGAGCTGTACTTTCCTAAATAATTAAAATTTTGTTTTATGGGAAAGCATCATTTAAACTTGAAAGTCAAGGAGGTTGAAAGTTCATGCATCACCTCATTATATTTGAACTTAGGTATAAATTATAGATCCAATTCACTTCAGCACTATTTTTGAGGTTCATAGTTTTATGCAGGGTTAAACATGCCAGCAAGACTGTGTGCTGAATCAGGACTATAACTAAACTATCAATATCTCAACTTGACAAAATCTATATCTACCCTCCTGTAGTCTGCTGCAGACATTAACATTTTCTGTGGAAAATGGGAATGTGTTGTAAACACATACACGGTGGAATAAATTAAATACAAAAGAATAACAAGAAGCTTCATACTCAGGATAAATGGTATATAAATTTAGATTTTGCATTAAATACTTCACCAAGCAATGGTGCAGTGTTGTGTTGGCTCTCTTGATGTATAGAAAATTGATTAGCCAAATTTCAAGTTTACAAGGTAACTAAATTTTGTTTTGCATAATTTCTGAATGTGTGCTCAAGATGTGACAAAAGCTGATTAGGATTCAAAAAGTAATTTATTGGCTGCATGTTTTACACATGAGCTGTAGAGTGAAATAGTCATGGGGCACACTCAAAACATTTCCAGTGCTGTATGTGTCCTAATAGTGATTTTCTTATTCTCACTGACATTACCACTCTGAGAGCAAACATACTGGAAACACTATGAATACGGAAGTCAGGATTCTTCTCAATTTTTTTTTCAGGACACATCTGCACTATCTTTCTGTAAGTCTCTGAGAGATCTCTATGAGTGAGACATTCGCTTAGCGTTAGACCCACAGCACATTGAGCTTGGAGGCTGGTTATGCAGGGGCAGAAAAACCCACAACCTCGTTTTTCTACCCATCCATGCTTCTGGTTAGCAAAGCAATTTGAGCTCATTTATTGAATGCTATTTTCTCCAAGTTTCCAAATGAGTGAAAAATATGAAATAAACATGGAAACAAATATATTACTAAAAATAAAAGGTTCTGGAAATCAAAGTAATATGTCCAAACTCAGGAAAGTAGCGGGAAGTGGTAACTTCTTACACTACAGAACCCAGAGCGACTGTGTGGATTAGAAGTGCACAGCTCCCCGAAGGGTTCACATTCAAGGGACAAACGTGAGAAACCAAGTGGCCTCAGCAGGGGCTGAGAATCATAAGAAAGTTGGGGCGACAAACTGAAGGTGACTTGAATAATTTGAACAGTGCCTGATTGTGCAAGATCAACAAAAACCCAGTTTACCTGGTACACACACCAATTATTCTTTTAAGACAAATAAGTAGGTAGGTAAGCCTGGAAGACTGCTGTAGCCAACCATTAAGGAGGGCCAAGAGCGGGGCAGCTTCTTACCTACCACAGGGATAGTTAGCAAGCATGGCAGCACTTGCCTCGCCCCTCGTCCTCTGCGCTGTTGTATGAACCTCCCTCTGTGTTCTTTGCAGCTACCTAGGATAACTATAGACCAGACAAGCAAAGCTGCGGTAAACAGAAGCCTTCCATTTTGCACTTATAATTGAGCACAATGTACGAAAACAGCAAACACATAATAGAGCTAAGAAGTAAAAGTGGGAGGCCTGAAGGAAAAATCCCAGTGTGAAATTAAAGCCTAGGATACATACAAAACAAGACAAATGTTGAATTTCTACTTTTCACTCAAATTGAATAAGATTTTGCATATTACAGAAATAACTGTCAGTTAAAAATCTCACAGATGAAAAAAGATTTAAAAATTTAAGCTGGAACCACCACAAAGCAGGAGAAGCCGGAGACGCACAGAGAGAAGCCCTGCGGCTTGATCCTGGTGCCGGGCCACGCAGCTCCAAGTCTGCCTCACTTCTGCGTCCAACCTGAACTTCACTTCATGCGTGTGGAGTCTGCATTTTCTTTTCTCCTTCTCAGAAGTGAAGATGCAGCCTAGGGCCGTCACACTGAGCCAGAGCCTCAGCCCTTCTTCCATTTTGAGATGAGATCTCATAATTCACTAAGCTGCCTATGAGAGGCTTGCACGAGCCCCCGCTTGCTGAGCCTCTGGGAGTGCAAGGGTTACAGGCATACACCGCCATTATTGACCAAGAGTCTACTTTTACACTTTTCTCTATTCTTCTGATCATCTTGACACATGCAATGTTTTTAGTTGCTTATTTACTGCCCATCTTCTCTAAAAGAAGACGGCTTTTTCAGTGTGTTCACTGGTCTCTACTCTGCGTAATCAGAATCATCTATCACACATTGCAGCTTCTCAGAACTTATCTGCAGAATAAAGGGACAAAGGCGAGAGCGGGCACTTAGGACCACAAAGAACCTCCTAACCCAAACCATGGAGTTACCTAAGGGATTGTCTCTGCTTTGGGAAAGGAAAGAATTTGTGTTTTTAGCATTTTATTTTAACAAAAACTAGGTTGTAAACAACATACTTAGGAGTTACATTTTCACCTTCAATTTTCTTGAGCCCCTCAGAGGAACTCAGATAAAGTGCCCTAAGTTTTCTGTGCATAAAACTCTGAACTCCAGGCCCTCCGAAGCCTTTACAGTGCTTTTAGAACCTTTTCAGTGGGAATCTGCACTCTAAATGTACATCGGAATCATCTACAAATATCTGAAAAAATTGCAATGACCCGTGTTCCTTACATCAGCTAAAACCAAATTTTCAGAAAACGAGCTTGCTCTGTGTAATTTGTAAAAGCTCCCTGTAGATCCTGCTGTAAAGTGAATGTTTGGATCCAGAACTCCCCACTCTCTCTCCCCCTCCCAAACAGCTACAGTTCCTCTGTATTATCAGCAAAAACGATGTTTTCCAGGGTACAGGACCCCAGTTACTTTTCTAACAGACTAGCAGCTCTGAGGCATTGAAGACAGAAGTGGGTGTATCATAGGACGTTATTATTTTCACGAAACGTTCAGCTCATCCAGAGATGCAGTTTCCACAGCCTCTGACCTTCCTTCCTGGCTCTGAGTGACGCTGTGTGCTTTTAATCTGCCATCAGCAATTCTCTGATACACCAGGCAAAGTACTCAGGGTTCTTCAAATCTTATCAGCTGTCTATGGAGAATAAAATCTTTCAGAGGCTGATGCACTCCTTGAGGGAGTCAGCTCTGTCCCAGCCTAGGGCCGTCCCTCCAGCCTACACAGCCCACTCCAGTGAAATGTCCTGTGACTGCCATAAGGAGTCACAGAGTTTTTTTCCTAGCATTTAAAATTTCCCTCCAATTTTCTCTTTAGAATGCTAGACCACTCTTCATTTATTTATCTATATATTTATTTGTGTATTTATGTATTTATTTATTTTATATAGTTTCTTGCTCTGTAATACAAGCTGGCGTTGAACTTACTCTGTAGCCCAGGCTGTACTGGAAATCACAGCTATCCTCCTGACTGCCTCCTAAGTGCCAGATTAAAAACATGCACAGCCATGTGTAGGGGACCTCAGACTCTTTGAAAAGCCAAATCCACTTCTTGTCTCAGATAACACAGCCTGATTCTGAGAACACGGGAATATCCCAGACATAGACAAACAAATGTTCATTTTCCATTTATGCCTGGGGAAAGGGAGGGCCAGGGGGTAGAGGGAGGCACCTTCTTCTTACTCTTGATTCGCCTCTGTAAGCTCCCTAGCCAGGTCAGCTTTGGGAACTGTAGCCTATTTATTGTGTAACAACGTATTTTTTAATTCAGTCCTGTTGGCTCATGAAAGTAAAACTTAATGGAGAAAGCCAAGAATACTCCCAAATCAGCCATGTCTTCCACTGAAAATACAGATTCTAATGACATTCAGACACACTGGATTCTCTAGAGACGGAAAGTCGGAATCTTCACCTTCATGGATTCTAATGCACAAGAATCCGAGCTTCACCAAACCGAGGAAGCACACAAATGGGGACTCTGTGAGCCAGTCTCAGATAGCTGAATGCCCGGAGAACAGAGGGCATCCGCTGTTTGTAAAGTGGACATGTAGGTGATGTGATTAGAAATGATGAAGAATTTCATGACCATGACACCAGAGCATTAAACCAAGTCCCGGGACTTCCTGGATGCACAGTGTTCCACCCGGACTACTAGGGCCATCTGAACTGTCTTGCTCAAATCCAAGGATTCTCCCAGGCAAGAGATTAGGGCCTAAGAAAGCTGGCAGGAGTAGGTGAGAGTTGAACTGTTAATCACGGCCTCCTGGAACGCATGCGCAGAACAGTCCCGCGACACACCCAGGGCTGTTTTGTGAGAACTCAGCAGATTTTGAATAAAATGCAGGACCTGATGTCAGCCTGAGGGGTGGTGATGGAGCAGGTATCTTCCTCTGCGCTCTGTCCGGGGCGGCAGCCGACCCTGTGCTGTTTCTCCTTTTTTTGGCCCAAACTCGCAGAGCTGTTTATTCTCCTATCTTTAATAAAAGTTCACTCTTGTCTCGATCGATTCTTTCCTCAGGACTGGAAGAGCCTGGAAGCCATCTCCAGAAGGAAGCGCCACACTAAAACGCAGCAACTTCCTGGCTTGTTCTGTTACTGAGCTGTGTGCTAAATATCTCAGCATAGTTACTGATTTGTCCAGTTTATCACTTGATTAGCTCTTTCAATATATATATTTTTAGAGATGACTTTATTTTTGGATGCAAACAAATTGAAAATTGTCATAATTTTATTATGCATTGACTTGTATCTATGAAATATACTTCAGTATCTCTTTCTATGTCTTTAACATTTATTACAGAATATACTTTAGGCTGAAATTTCATGAACAATATATTCCATTGTTTTACTTTCAGCTAATCTGTGTTCTTCTATTTAAAGTGAGCCTCCTTTTAAGATATATAAGTTAATTACGTGCCACATTATACCTATGTAGATACATACATATATCAAACTGATATATGTGTCAATTGGAATATTTAGTTTGTTCATATGGGATGTAATTATTGATATATTCAAATTAAAGTATAAGAGCAGGTTTTTTTTAATTGAAAGTTTTATTGGTACATTACATATACACATCATGATTGCACTCCACAATGGGGATTTGTACCAGTATAAGACACAACTTAATTCTCATTGTTTCCCATAGCCCCACCCACCCTACCACCCTCCTATATACATAAAAGTTGTTTCCTTTCTTTTTTGTTATGATCTCATTATTTATCCCCCTTCACCTTATTTCCCTCTGAGTATTTTCAATTTCACAATATATAACACAAAATTCTAGGACTCATTTACATCTTTATTTTCTCGTACCAGAGAAAAGATGTGATATGTACCTATCTGTAACCTATTTATTTCACTTATGAGGATATCTTCAAGGTATGCACATTTAAGTAGAAATGATTCAAACTTATCTTTTTTATGGCAGAGTAATACTCCATTCTGTAGAAGAACCACAGCTTTTTTATCCAGTCTCCAGTTGATGGACACTTGGGTTGTTTCCAAGCCATAGCAATCACAAACTGAGCTGCTATAAACATGGGTGCACACATGTCACTGTGATATGAGTCTTTTAATTCTTTTGTGTATATACCTAGCAGAGCGATGTCTGGGTCAAATGGTACCTCCAATCCTAGCTTTTTGAGGAATCTCCAAACTGATCTCCACAGGGGTTGTACGAGTCAACAGTCCCACCAACAGTGGAGAAGGGTTCCTTCTTCTCTGCAGCCTCTCCAACATTGAGAGGGTTTTTATGTATTTATCTTATAAATTCTATAATTTTGTATTTGTTTCTGTTTTATTAGGTGACTTGCTTCAGCTATTTCATTTTTTTTCATCTAATAATAATTCTCTGTGAGTTTATTGATATTATGTTGTTGGACGCTTCCCTGGTCTATATGCAGGAACTTCCTCTGTATCTGACTCTAATATATAAAGAAAGAGTTCTCGGCGGCCTCCTCTTCCTTACCAACTTTTCAGGCACATTTTCCTAATCCCTTAGTGGCTACCTCTCTTTCCTGTTGAATTGGCCTATAGCTCGTTGTTTTTTATCTTATTATTATATTTGCAGCAATCACTTTTTCTTCCTGGGAATGGGACCTTCTCTGTGGTCCAGGCTTCGGTCTGTCCAGGAGCCTCTTCCTGTGGGAAAAGGCCTCGCCACTTAATAATAGAATCTGTAGTGAGGACATTTGATTAGTATCAGGATCACATTAATGATAGTGACAAAACACCTTAAAGAGCCTTGTCTTCCAGCTTCCATCTCATCAGTAATAAAGGCCACATTTGTGCCTTATTCTTTATACGTTTTAAATTATGTCTCATAATACAGATTAGGACAATTAGTGATAATGATTCTGAGAAGGAGCCACCTCCAAAAACCTATGTAATGTCATATTCACATAAGTGTTTTTACTTCAGATTTTACAGGAATAGAAAGTAATATAGATGGAAAAGAAAATGACTGAGTTCTTAACTGCATCCCCGGGAAGCTCAGTGAACTTCGGTTCTGTGAGGACGGCCCCAGGCAGCTTGAGGCTGTGCATTTTGTTAGGTTAAGCATTGTTTACACAGAAGGAAATGGGTTGTCCACCGATAAAGAGGTCAACACCTGTGCTGTTATTTTTCCAGTCTGCTTGCTCTTCTCCAGGGATGAATCATCTCAGTTTTTGTGGAGAGTAGTCTTTGTCTACCCACATAGAAATAAGATGTGAAAATATCCTAAAAGAAAAAGCAGAGATGATGGGAAGCACAGAGGTAGACACTGTGCCGATGGAAAGGGGCTCTGAGGGAGGAAGGAGAGAAGGTGGTGGAGAAGAATAAAAGTGACTAAAATGTGACAGACACAATAAAGAAATAGACAAACACTGTTAAACCTTTACAAGGAAAATAAAACAGAGCAACACCAGTATTTGAAGGTTATTATGAATTTTAAAGGGAAAAAAACACAAATTTTAAATATGTACATCTTTATTCTAATAACCTTTGGGGCCTCTTTTTCTTTGCTTCTTTGCTTCATAACTACTCCACGGCATTCTTGGTTGTGCCTTAGGCTAGCACAAGTAAACAAATAAAAAGAAATATTTGAGAGTTCTACTCTATCTTAGGGTATTTTACAGCTCTTGTGTAAAACATGCTAAATCCACTATAGTGTAAAATGTGTAATATTGGCATAGACAGGGTACATCATTACCTTATTTTTAAAATTTCTGGAGTCTTTAAAGCAGCTGATTTCACATTGTTTCTGTGTTCAAAGGTAGAACAATCTGAATTTTATTTCTATAGTTGCATATAGATAAATTAAGAGGGGTGAGGCATATTAAAGAATTCTAGGTCTTCCTTTTTAATTTATTGTGTTTAATGTGCTAAATTATGATTTCTAATTGACATACTTAAGATCATACTTGTCTCTAAGTGTCTGTGTTTCAGGATGTACTTGTATGTGTGCATATACATATCATGTACATATGAAATAATAATGTGTGTGTAATACAGAGCAATGTTACATGGGAACCAGATGCTATTACATGCTACTTTTGTGCATGAGTGTGTGAGAAGGAAGTAGCTACTTATATGCACACGTGATGTACATACCAATATATGCTGAAATTAATTGTTTAAATAATGAGAATTACTTTCCTAAGTCCTGAATTATATATTTACAGATACTGAAAATAGATGAAGACACATAATTAACAGCGCTCCGGTAGCTTTAATGACAGAAGCAGATGTTTCCATTTAAGGCATCACTCTGAGGGGCTCTCTGTGAGCTGCTGCTTGTGAGCCGCATAATGGTGCCTTTTCCACGGGAAAGAATATTGTAATGCAGATTATTGTGATTGAAAATATCTCCATGGATGACAATACTCTTCTTTCCTACACTCCTATTTGATAGCTAAATGGAGACTGCATTTAACAAGCACAATTACGGTTTCTCTTTCCCATTACGCTGTATTTAATCATAATTGCTGGAAGCAGGCCTATAGAGGTGGCTTCAAGCTCACGTTTCTCATTTCCACCAAAATGAAAGAAAGACATTCTACATATTATGTTTCTTAACATTTCATTACTAAAAAGTGAGATAAATGATAAGTCTGTTATGCAAGATGATGTCTAATGTCTTAAAAAAACATTCTAGGAATTTAACCAGAAAATTTTGACTCGGGTTTGGTTTGACTTTGAAGAAAAAAATCAGAGCACCATTTTTTAGCAAATGTGACTTTTAGAAAATAATAATCCTGGTTTTTATGATTTTTACTTTTTGTGGCACGTGAATCAAGCCCAGGGCCTTCCACACAATGGGCAAGTACCCTCGCACTGACCTGTATACATTTGTGCTACTGTTTCATAGAACCATTTATAATTTAACACTATATTCATGAGAGTTTTTATAACTGCAGCAAATAATTCTGCTTGCTGCCCAGTAGTAACTGTGATAGTCCAGTTTACACATGTTCGGTTTTCCCTGGATGAGAGTCATCCTCTCCGAGGGACTTCGCACTGCTTTACATTCCTCAGTTCACAGGATTGGTTGAAATGATGGAAAAAGTCTTTGAAAAAAACAAAGAATTTATTATGAGTACATTTTTGCTTTGATCACTAAGGAGAAAAGGTATATATTTGGAAAAATACAAACTAAAAGTAGGTAATAAGTTCATCCCAATTAATACCTTGATATATTTTCCTATATCAATTATGCATCAAAATGGTCAAGTTTTTTTTTTCCAATTTCTCCTTTGTGGAACATGTAATTCATTTCCATCTTTTTCCTAATATGAATTATTATATGACTTGATTTTATGTAAAGAAATTTTACAACTTTTTATTTTTCTTCAGAGAAGATTTGTTTTGCATTGTTTTATTGGATTAAATATTAAGAAATTTAACACAAAAATATTACAGGAAAAAGGAAGAGAAGATGGAGAAAAGTGAGGAGAACATGGAGGAGGATTCTGAGAATGGGCAATTTAAAAAATAAGGAACTGCCACATTATTTAAATTTGCATTTCCACTGAGTTTTTGATATACAAATTAGTCATAAATTTTTCCTTAGTTAGTTTTTTGCTAATTCTATGGAGGACCATTCTCCACCATAGGTAGCAGGGTCCACTTTTATAAAGAATATTGGCCTTTCTGAGTATTACAGGTCTGCAAATATTTTTCACAAGTAACAGTTTGGCTTTTACTTTTGGTCTATCATGTTTACTTTTATAAATATGTACAGATATTTTCAATGTTTCCTTAGTTCCTCTGTATTTTAGAATTTCATCCCATTGCTTCCAATTATTATATTCATCACAGTTTTATTTTGTTTTTATGGAAGCATTTACAAATTAACATTATATTCATTACAGCTTTTACAACACCACCTAATAATTCTGCCTTTTCTCAACTTACTAAAAACATGGTTGCGTCACAAAATTGAAAAGACTGTTACTGGAATCTTCCTTGAGCAATTACATCCACAATAACATTTATACATCAAATATCTTTAGATTTTTTCAGTGTCACTATTTAATATGTCCTTCACAGTTTTAACCATCTATATTTTTCTCAACTCTGATGTTTCCCTTTTACAAGTACAATTTTGCTGCCTATTTATTTATATTGCTAAACAATTGTCAATTTATCATGTGAAAAATAAGTGCATCAGATAATTTAGAGGGAAGCTTTCTTCATAACATCACAATAAATTGCATGTTAAATAACAAGAAACAAAAGCAAGGAGCCTGAAATTCCAGGAGCCAGAGCCCAGGCAGGGTGTTCCCATTCCAACAGAATTCTCCAGAGAAGCCAGCACTTTACAGAGGGATGAATGGCTGTCTGCAGCCAGCTGGGGTTCACAGTGAGTGGTTGGTTCCCAAGCACAGGGCGTGGGGAAAGAAGCATTTCCCATTTTAGTTTCCTAAGTAGAGATCTAGTACTGCAAAAAACAAACCATCAACCAGACACTGAAGCACTTAAGGGTGTGGTGTGGCTCGTCTCCATGAGAAATCGGATCCTTCATCACAATTCTGATATTTTCTGATAGTCAAAAGTTTTATGAAAGTTTTCTATCCACAAGGCAGTGGCTTGAAAATTTTGACTCAATGGCCCATAGCCATTTACAAGTCAATTCAGAACTTGCAGCATGAAGAAAGTGTGCATTGTTGCTATCCAAGAAATTCCCCCACGGTACCCTAACTTCTTTGTTGAACTACTCAAGTGAAGAAAAAGTATATTGGGAAGGCAGGCTCATTAGTAGGCAAATTGTGAAAGGAAAAGCTATCACAGATTTTTTTTGTTTGTTTCTCGTGACAATGAAATTGTGCCTGAAAAATAGAGCCAAGTGACTAATTGTGGCTGAAATTGGGCAATTACTTCTCAAATTAGCCAAATGCAGGTGAAATTATTATTTTAATAATACTAGTTTCTCTGTGATAATTTGCAAAGAGGAACTTGAATTTTGTGGTGACACAAGAATTCCAGCCAATCAATATGTAATAACTACAATTTAATTTATATAAAATATAGTTTAATATAAAGCTATATGGAGGGAATGGGGAGATGGGGCAATGATGGTATAATAGATAAAGGAAAGAGTTTATGTTAACTTTACAACATGGAACTTCTTATAAAAATGTCCTTGGTAATTGTCAAATAGGGAAAAATATTCTAATAACTGAAATTGCCAAGGATTCAGTCTATGTAAAAAGTGAGTGAATTTCTCTAACCAATCACATCTGTCACAGATTATCTTAAAAAGTCATCTGAATGGGAAACTACTGCCCTACTTTTTTGTAAGTTCTTACACTTCTAAGTTGTGTTGATTCCTCACGTGGGTGGCTGAAATGATTTACAATGCAGTCTCCCTGTTCTAAATTTCAGTATCTAACACAACCTTTGAAAAGTATAGATCAGAGCAGATAACCCCCTTGCTCCAAACTTTCTAGCAGTACACTGGCACATGCAGGAGATGTCTCAAGACCCTTCCAAGGACTCTAACTGGTTCCCACTGATCTTTTCTCCCAGATGTTTCTAACTCCTGTAACTCTTGACTGTTGCACAGATAGCTTAGCATTGTTATACCTCAATCGTGCTATGAAATTTTCCATCTCGGGGTTTGACAATCCCTCCTTGTTTGACAGATAATCTAATGACTTTCTCTTTTCAAATGTCACCTTGTAGGAAGTTACTCTACATAAAATATAGCACTGATCTTGCCTAAAATAGAAACAGTTCTATAATACTTTATAACCCAGACCAATCAATGTGCTCTGCTTATTCTGCACAGGATTTAGCAGAGGCTGTTACATGAATTTATCTGCTTCTTCTTTCTCTATTTTAGTTAGATACATGCCTAAAAGGCCGAGGCCAGAAATCTTTATCAGTTCTTTTCAATGTTGCATCTTTATTTCCTCAAATTCTGTCTAGAGTATTGAAAATTTGCAATACAGAATTACTTAACAATGAATAAATAAGTGAACTAAGTGTGACCCAGGCTGGAATCAGTCAAAGTCCTGAGGCTGGAAAAATTAAAATAGAGGTTTGTGTTGAGCAGAACAGCAATGCCCAAAATAGTTGCTTAAAGTCAAGTTAAAGAATCTTCATTGAAGAGTAGTCCCGGAGAAGACAAGAAACACAATTAAAATTTTCACTTGAGCATTTCTTTATCTAACCCGTGGATCCAGGTGATACTTAAACAATTCTTTACTCAAATATTCTCATTAGAAATGGAAAAAGAACAACACAAGTAGAAAATTGCCACTATAAACTAGTATATAATAATTAAATAAAGATGGCAAATGAATATTATAATGTTGGATTGAAACATTGAGGAATATTCACACAGTGCTGAGTTGTTACCTGCAGCTGTCCATAAAAGAACACATTAGTCATCACCTCAGAGAGGTGAGCAGATTCCTCATGACTGGGGGACAGCCGAATATCACATGTCTATTGAAGTGAAGCAGCGCGGAAACATATAAAACCTACGACTAGCAGAGAAACCCTTTTGCAGGTGGAGGGGAGGAATCCCCGGGCATGGAGTTAGCAAACAGCAGAGCAAAAACTGCAGTCAGGATCAGTGGTTCCATGATGTCCACACACTCCATAGTTTACGAGTGTTAAGGAAGGACATGACTCATGTAAGCCCTGGATGGAACAAGGCTTTGTGCACATAGAGAAGAAACAGACAGAGTTGGCTTCAGTTCTAAATGCCAATCTCCCACGGCCAGACACTAGCTTAGCAGGGCAGCCCACACAGGGAGAGAGAGTGCGCGCTTCTTGTGCTGAAAGGAAGGAGCTCTGTCCTCTCTGTTTGGAAAAGCTCCAGCAATGGGTTGGCCAGATGCCGTAGGGTGCATGGATTTTAGCAGGAAAAGTCCACATCGAGTGCAGAGCGAGGAAGATCTTCCCAAATAACTCCTGGCCAGTGCAGCTGTGAGAGCTGCTTCTCTTTGCAGGACTCTCATGACTATGCACATCAGGGGGCCTGTCCCAGCAGCTTCTGAACTTTGGCCCCATGTGCAGGAAAACAGGGCACAGAGAACAGTCATCAGACAAATCTGAAATCTGGGGCATTTTACTGTGAAACCGGCTGGATTGATTACTTCGAAGTTTAGTGACTTTATTCAAGTCTCGTAAATCCTCTAGTTAAGTGACTCTTATTCTTCTTATAACATTTAATAGAATACTTCATTCCCTTAGTACACTAAATCAATGAAGAGAAGCCTTTAATAGAAAATAAATATTTTGCTAATGCATACCTTACTGATTCTGCAAATGAAAGCAATCCTTTTAAAAATTAAATTGCATGACCCTTGAAATCTACTGAGATTGCTCACTAAAGAAAATGTATACATTTATTCTTTTCATTAACAATATTGTCCTGTTGCTATTGAGTGCTCACATTAGAAGCAGCATCTAAAAAAAGACATGTTCCTGCTCTCTCTCTCTCTCTCTCTCTCTCTCTCTCTCTTATTTTGTTTAGTTTTTTGAGACAGTCTTGCTTTGTAGTTCAGGCTGGCCTTGAGCTCACTATGTAGCCCAGGCAAGCCTTGAACTCAAGCAGTCCTTCTGCCTCTGCCTCCTGAGTGCTGGGATTTACAGGTGTGAGCTACCATGCCCAGCACTGTTGTATGTGGTTTCAGGAGATCGAATTCAGGACCTTGTGCTTACAAGGCAAACACCAGAATCACTGAGATAAATCCTAGGCTCTCTTATCGTCCCTTTAGACTAGAGACTGGCAAAATTAAAGCCTTTAATGGCTCCTGGCCACTTACAGCAAGAAAACTTCTAACATTACCATGACCCCGAAGGTCTCCCTGAATCTGCCTTCACCATATACACAGCTTCTGTTTCTGCCACTTGCTGCCTATTTATATTGATGAGACAGACCTGCTTTTACTTTATACTTGTCACTCATATCCATTTTCCCACCACCCCACACATCTGTTTTTCTTTGTTGGTATAACTAAATATTCATAAATGAAGTTTTATTGGAACAACAGTCATGCATGGTCATTTACAGTGTCTAAAACTACATTTGCTTTACAACAGTGGAGTTGAGCTGTTGCTTTTGAAACTACATGACCTGTATACTCTAAAACATTTATTGTCTGTCCTTTACAAAAATAAAGTATAATGACACAACAAGATTGCTGAATTCTGATTTAAATTCATAGCAAGGGGCTTCCACCCAACTTCCATACAACTGATGACTCAGTTATATGAGTCATCATATAACTTAACCTCTTGTTAATTACTACATGATAGGAAAGAAACTAACAGAAAGGATCTTTAGGTTTTCTTAGTTTTTTGCATTTGTATTTTTAAATATTCTAAATTCACAGCAAATTGCAAATGAACTTAGAGGGATTCTACTGGATCCTCATCCTGTCTGCCTAAAGGAATTTCATTTCATTTCAGAAGTGAGCTTTAAACCCAGTGCCTTTGAACTAAGGCTTGGTCTCAATACATTGCTAAATTGTCTAGGTTGGGCTTAATCCTCCTGTCTCAGCCTTCCAGAGTGCTGACATTACAGGCATTTGCCACCCGCCTGTCCCTTGTGCATTCCTTAAGTTTAAGACTATGTTACCTTTACCACTGAGATTCCAAGATGGCCACGTAAAAGGATGATTGAAGTAGCTGCAAGAAGAGAGAAAAGGTAAACTTTTCCAACTCCTCACCAGCATTTGGTGAAATTATTATATTTTATTTCTGTTGTTTCATATGAAAAAATACCTCATGCTGGTTTTTATTTGCAGTAGTTTAATTGCTAAGAAAGTAGAGTTTTATTGATGTTTTTATTTGTTATGTAATCATCTATAAGTTATTTCTGTGGGCTTTGGGGCCATTTTCTCAATTGATCGCCTTCCTTCTGTGTTTGTTGACTTTTGAGAGTTCTTTCTGTATTCCAGGCACACATTTTGACCAGATCAGTGATTTGGAAATATTTCTTCCTGCATAAAGCTTGGGTTTCATTTTTTCAGAGGGAGTTTTTAATTTTGCTGAGTTCCAAAATACCGAGATTTTTTTCCCCTTCACAGATGGTTACTCACCTTTCTGTAACTGTGATAAGTACCTGAGACAATCAACTTAAAGAGAAATTTGAGCTCCAAGTTGTTTGGAGTTCAGTGCTTGGTTGGTTGGTGCTGCTGCTCTTGAGCTCATGGGGAGAAAGCAGAGCATCGTGGTGGGAGCATGCGCACTGGAACTTGCTCACTTCCAGGCTACCTAGAGAAGACAAAAGGAGGAAAGGGAAGCTAGGTCCTGTGATCCCCTTGGAGGTTCGTACTCAGTGACCTATGATTTTCCACCTCCCAATACCCTCAGGCTGGTCACCAAGCCTTTAACACATGAGCCTTTGGGGGACATTACAAGTGTACACTAGAGCACCATCTATGACTTTGGATATCAACTCCAAGAACACTGCCAAAAGAAAATATCAAATATTACTTTACGTTCTTACTCTAGACATTTTATAATTTTAGCATTCACATTCTAATCTAAAATTAATTTCTTGTCATCACTTATTATAACTAAATTGATTATTTTTGAGATTTTCCTATGTAAATTTTAGAGAAATTTTATGTATGTCCACACTGAAAATGATATGATTTTGTAAGCAATTGTGTGATCCCTAGATTAGTTTAGTGGGAATGACATTTTGCTCGGAGACTTCTATTTTGTGGATTGCTCTGACTATTTAGATGTTGTTCATCAGGTTTTTATAATTATAATCATACAGAATCTGTGCATGCTTATAAAACTTATATCTACTGATATCATTTTCTTTGGAAAAACTCAAAATAATGATTTTGGTGTTTTTTTTATTTTGTTTTGTTTTTTTGAGGCAGGGTCCCACTTTTGTAGCTCAGGCTGGCCCTGAACTCAGCCTTGAACTCACAGCAATCCTCCTGCCTTTGCCTCCTGAGTCCTGAAATTACAGGTGTGAGCTATCACACCTGCAATGTGGTATGTGGTTCTGATTGCTGGTACGCATGAGTCTCCACACCTGGCATTGTTGTATGTGGTTACTGGGGATCGAACCCTGGCCCTTGCACTTGCAAGGCAGGAACCAGAACCACTGAGCTAAATCCCCGGCCCTGATTTTGGTTTTGATTTCTGTTTACATCTGCCTGTTAACAGTACCTAAGAATGTAATTATTTTGTTGATTATATGTCATGTAACTTTGTTTGATTCACTTTTAAGATTTAATTTTTCTAGATTCTTTGAATTTCTTACATAGCCATACTGATAGCCATGACATAGATAATGAAGAGTTTTATCTGTTTCTATTGCATATGCATACTTTATTTTTTGTCTCTTATTGTAGTTCCATAATTGTCAATATTATCTAAAAGAATTGATAAGGAAAATATCCTTGATCTCTTCCTGATCCTAGAGCAGTGTACTTACTTTTTTATCATTATGTGCCTTCTTATTTCAACACAATGAAAACATTTAAGTAGCTGTTAGGTTTCATGAAACCTGTTTCATGTTGATGGCATTATTTGCCATATCTACCCTGCCCCCTTGGAAAGCAGAGTCAACTCTGCATAACTGGGGAAAATGGCCTAATGTAGTTATGCTGTGTATTTTATTTCACAAATGAAAAAGTTTATTTTTGTTATCCAAGTTCATGAAAGATGTTGCTTATTTGTTAGGCTGGCTTTAATTCTAGTATTAAGATAAAACTAACTATACAAAATGAGATGGTACATATTTATCCACTGCTATCCTTTAAGAGGTTGTGTAAATTACTGTTAATTTCTTCACTAAATATTGGACAAAATTAGCCACTGAAATCATATGGGAATGAAGATTTTCTTTCCTGGAATTTTTAAGTTAAATATTCAATTTAATTAATGTTTATAGGATTATCTTCATGATATTATCTTGGCTGAATTTTGATAATATGTTTTTTTATTTTTCATGGAATACAATTCTTCAAATTTTCAAAATGTAACTCTGCATAGAATATTATTTATTGTCCTTTTAAAGATCTGTTCTGATTAATTTCTCATGTTACTAAACTGTATTTTTTTCTCTATATTTTTGTTGACTTTTCTGGATTTTATGAGGGGCCCTATCTGATGTGAGTAGGTCATAAGGTGTGTGGTTAAGACAGTTGAATCAAGTCTTAGATTAAGTTTGATTTTAGTCTTCTGTGAGCCCTATTTTGTGCAGCATTTCTAATATCTGTTTTGTGTGAAGAGATATTTTGTGATAATATATGTATTTATATGTATAGATACTCATACTTATATACATATACAAAGGTACTTCAGTTCATGAATTCCTTTGTTTATGAACAATTAGACTCAATGACAAACACAACCACAACCATTTTCCCATACAAACAAATGTAGTCATCTTTATCAGAATCGTGGAACAAATGAAGTTCATGAACTGAGGACAGAACACACATATACATGTCGTGCTCAGTGGGATAGTTTATTTCCTTTGATGTCCTCCTTTATAGTTGAGTGATTTTAGAATACTTTCTTCTCTGTATATCAAGAGACTAGACCAACTAGCCTCTGAGGTGCAACTTTAGTGAGTGGTATATAACTCAGAAATTTGAGTGATTGCAAAAAGGATCTGTAATACATCCAAACTGTACATGAGATGGTGGCCACTAACCATAGTAAACAGAATATTAGATACTGAAGCTTTATGCTTCCCACTGGAGCTTCCCAAAGTGGAATAAGTAAATATGCTGAGGTTTACTTTACCTGCTGAGACTGCACAGAGACCTGGCTGCTGGATCACTGACACATGGAAATTCAGAGCAAACAGCCCTGTAACTGAAAATCTGAGAAAAATATTCTAACAGATTCCATCTTTAAAGCTAGGGAAAAAAATTGTTTATCTTCACTGTTTGTGGGGCAAAGTGCTGGCTAGTAGAAAGCTCTATGAAACAAAGAGCAGAAGACAGGAAATAGAAAAGAGTAAATCTTAGGTGTATGCATATGTTTATGTGTTGACAGAGACGACAACATGCCCAGAGTGTGAGATGGCTCTACTCGGTGTGATACGCACGCTCAGTCCTTTGAGTAGACCAAGAGAACGGAGGCATTACAATGACCGTTCTGAGCAACGTGCTCAGAAGGTAATCAGAAACATGACAGTTACCTCATGGTTTGTTGAATTAGAAACATTTGATCATAGACCTGTAAGCAATCATGTGTTAGTCATTCAATAATCATATTCACTTATTTACTCATTAAATGAATAATTTTGAAAGTTATCTGTGTCCCAAACACTCACTATTTCCAGAGGGGAGAGAGGTAATAAACAAGTACATAACATGAGGTTGGCTTGAAATAAGTGCTGCCTTTCTCAACTAAAATAAAACTGGGGAAGGGAATGTAAATCAGAGCAAAGTGGCTTGGATGGCAAATCAGGGAAAGTCTTCTCAAAAAAAAAAAAAAAAAAAAAAAAAAAAAAAAAAAAAAAAAAAAAAAAAAAAAAAAAAAAAAAAAAAAAAAAAAAAGCAACCAAAAAATACATCAACAAAACAAGGGAGTAAGCAAGAAAAAAGTCTGGGAGAAAACAGAAGAAATTATGGATGGAAAAACTTGAAATAAAGGATTTAAATTTTTTTACTGTTTTATATAAAGAATGATAGTGTGATTGAAGCAGAATAAATAAGACTATTTATAGAAAATTAGATTGTAGAGATAACCAAGAGACCACTTTATAAGCCATACAAGGGCTTCCAATTTGATTGTGGTGGGAACCATGTCCTGACTTCACATGATCAATGGATCAGTAAGATTCATGGCTTTGTACAGGGCAGAAGTCAGGGAAGTAAGTGGTACACATTATGATGATGAAAACAGTTGCTGGAGACAGACAGCACCACTTGTATATAAGGCGATGCAGTAACAATAAGGATAATACAATGGACATACTGTGAAAATGGCTATTGTTCAATGTGGCATGAAAATAAAGACAAGGGAAGAAAAGTGTAGCATAAAAATATAAAAGAGTGACATGGGGGGTTTAAAGACATCAATACTTACAGTGAATATTACTGATCTTAATTAAACTGTGCAGGCCCTTTTTTTGTTTTTGCCAGTTTTCTCTGCTTGCCCAGACCCTGACAGTTAATTATAACTGAGTGTCGCCCCACCAACTGGATGATCTTCTTACTTTTGTTTTTGGACAGGGTCTTGCTTTGTAGTTCATGCTGACCTTGAGTGTATTGTGTACCCCAAGAAATCCGTGAAGTAATCCTCCTGCTTCTGCCTCCCGAGTGCTGGGATTACAGGTGTGAGTCATCATGCCTGGCTTTGTTGTATGTTGTTACTGGGGATTGAACCTGGGCCCTTGTGCTTGCAAGGCAGGCCCTGGAACCACTGAGCTAAATCCTTATCCCAGTGATCTTCTCACTTCTTAATCACAGTGTTCTCCCTGCTTCTGCAGAGTAGCTCACAGCACCCACCCCAACCCTCTGACTTCAGAAGAAAAAGGCAAAGCATAAAGACAAAACCTGCCTTCTGTGTTAAACAAAACCTGAAAGGCCATGATTAATGGTGTCCGTCACCTCCCAGTGGTCCCCCTCACTTCACCAGCTGTTGTCTGTCCCAATGACTCTGTCTCTGAAGACAGCAGTTCTGCTACATCTTGTTTCTATGGCACCCATTTCTCTTCACTGGACCAAGATGTGTCAGGTCACATGCTGTCACCTCTCAAGTACCTGTCTTTTTTTGCTTCTGTATAAAAGGGACAGCATAACTCCTACTTGGAGCTTGTCACTGGAGAGCTGTCTGCTGCTGGCCCACTGGCATAACAAGTTTCTTGATTCCTCCACCTCTTTGGGGGCTGTGCACTTCCTGCATCTCAGGTGACCCTAAAATTGCCATAACAGTCTAAATGCTCAACAAGACAGATGGCTGGTTTTATAGAAGAGCACCATATTACTATAGATTACTTATGTGGAACTGTGAAGACAAAAACAGACTAAAAGTAAATATTAAAAATGGTATGTCAATATAAATTAAGAAAATGATGAAATGGTTCTTATTAATATAAGACAAAGTAAATTGCAAAGCAAAAATGTTGTCAGGAAACAAAGGCCTCATCTTTTAAAAGATAAAAAATCAAGTAATGAATATCATCTAAATCTTTATTAATCTAAGTAGAGTATGTTTATGAAACAAAAAAACAGTTACAAAGAAAGGAGAAATAGACAAACTCACTTTTTAATGAGTTATGAATACCTACATCAATAATTCATACAGACAAAAAAAGATAATTGAAAACTTTAGCGTGGTTATCAATGAATACCTGTAAGACACTTCACATAACAAAGACAGAAAACACGTTCAAATGTACAGTGCACACTTACAGAGTAGCACCACGAAATGTATTGGACCTATCCTAATAAATGTCAGTGCATTCACATTATAAGAAGTGTATTTTCTGATTACATGAGAATTAAATGAAGATTAATTAGTCTGCAAATCCTCACCTATATCACACAGTCACCATTGTCTTTGATATCTGGGAAAGTCCCTGGTAAATTGCATGCTCTGAAACCTGGTGATATATTCAGTCATCACACACTTAGGATCTTAGTTGGGGAAGCAAAACTGTTATCATTCCCCTAATCATTAAGAAAAGTGCAATGATGTGCACGATCCAGGCTACTCTTCAGATTGCAGTAGAGGAACTAACCAGTGCAACTAGACAAGAGAAATTAGACACATGAGAAAGGTGAAATATGCCTGGGAAATTCTAAGTAATCCATGAATGATGAAAACTGAGGATAAGAGGATAAGGTATAAAAACACCACCGGAGATTACAAGAAATCTTTTTCTTGCAGGACAGTGTGAGGAGACCTTCTGACTCATTCTCCAATAAGAATAGGAAGGTATTTCAGAATTTTTTTTAAAAAGCCTCTGAAAATCACCCTGAAGGCAATAACAAATGAAGACGTATCTCTTCATGAAAATACACGGACATTTGGAAGAATTGGCAGCAGCAGTGCCATTTGAGTCAAACATTTCCTTGCTGTAATGTAGAACACAGACACCTTCAGTTCTCAGCTTTCTGAGTGGGAGGAGCTGGACTTTAGGAAATCTCATCCTTCTTCTACACCTCTGTTACTGAGAGCGAGTCCTTGTGGTCCAGACGTAGTGGTTCCATTTTGCCCAGCTCCTCCTCATGGGATAGTCTCCACCCTGCTGTTGACCTCTTGAGCACTCTGGGAGTGCAAAACCTTCCCACAGCTCCATGTTAACTCAAGCAAGGCAAAGGAGCCATACCACCAGAGCAACGCTCACTCGAAGAGAGGAGTGTAGTCGTCCCCATCTGTACCACCTGCTCCACAACTTGGGTTCAGACACCTCTGGGGAAGGAGGGAGAAATAAGCTGTAAGAATATTTGTTTAAGAAATTCCTATTTTTCTGTCTCACTTCCTTTATTTTTCCCTCTCTCCCTCATTTCTCCTTTTGCCCTTATAAGCCTCCTTTCCTTCCCTTCTCTTTCTCTTTTGTCAGGATCTCCTGTGTGGGCGCGTGCGTGCGTGTGCGCATGCGCTTGCGCACATGCTTCTCATTATGCTGGTCCGTCTGGTCTCTTACTTGGAGTCCTCTTGTTTTAGCCTCTCGAGCCCTGGGATGTAGACATACCACAAGAACTAGCAAAACATTCCCTGTTTTAAGAAACAGATGATATCTGATACAAAAGTACAAAAGTTTAAGCCGAATAAACCTGGAATTTAGTGAAAACACAGATTAGCCTGTAGATTAGCTAGTTTCCAGAAAGAATGGTAGACTAAGATAAGCAGAGTTCTTCTGATGTCAGAACATACATCAAACATTAATTTACAGGTTCCTTAGAATCTATCGTATTTTGAATAGATTATTTTGAAGAGGAATTTATATCCAAAAATAGTATTGCAAGTAATAAGGCAGCTGGACTATAATTCGTGGAACCTAACTGCTGGCTGTGTCCAGTGAACAGCTAAAGAAGCTTCACCACTGTCCTCATAAACTCCTGACAGCTGTACTGAGAGCAGGCGACATCAGACTTAGCACCAGGCAGGAGACATTTCACTAAAGTAACTCAGCCAGTTAATTAAAAAGTGAAAAAAAAAATAAGAAGTTCTGGGTCAGGGGCCTATCCAGAGATGCTTCAGTATGTTGTCGGTAATGTTTGAAGTGTGAAAGCTGGAAACACTATCCATCTACGGAAATAAAACGAACAAAAAAAAATCGCCTGAGAAGCTGTTGTGTTTAACAGGAAATGATGTCAGAGTAGCCAATAAAATTACATTCATCACTAACTAACAGGGAGCTTGATTCAAAAAGAAAGTGATGCCAGATGTGGTGGCTCACAGCTATAATCCCAGCACTTGGGAAGCAGAGGCAGGAGGATTTCGATGAGTTCAAGGCTCGCCTGGGCTACAAAGTGAGTCCAGGGCAAGCCTGAACTACAAAGTGAGACCCTGCCTCAAAATAAATAAATAAAATTTAAAAACCCCAGGAGTATTATTATTATTATTTTGAGAACATGGAACTTTATTTGATTTTTTAATTGAATTCATTATTAGTATATTTGATATACACATCATGATCATCTTCAATATTGAGAATTTGTACTAGAACATGGCATAACTTAATTCTCAATTTTTTCCATTCTCCTACCCACTCTACAACTCCCACCGCCATATACATATGGTTTGTTTCCTTTTCTGATATTATATTTTTTCTTCCCTCTCGTTTATTATCCCTACTCTCTTCCCTTTGAATATTTTCTATTTCACAATATCTATCATACATGCTAGAGCTCATTTACATCTTCAGATATTCAGATATGGTATTTATACATCTGTGACCTATTTATTTCACTTATGAGTATGTCCTCAAGAAATAGCCATTTGAATAATTCAAACATCAGTCTTTATGGCAGAATAATATTCCATTTTATAAAAAAACACATTTTTATCCAGTCTTCAGTTGGACATCCAGGTTGTTTCCAAGTTTTAGCTATCACAAACTGAGCTACTATAAACATGGGTGTACATTTGTCACTATGACTTGAATCTTTTAATTCTTCCATGTATATTCCTAGCAGAGGAATAGCAGGGTCAAATGGATCTATAATCCTAGATTTTTGAGGAGTCTCCACACTGGTCCCTTAAAAAGAAAGTATTATTACTGTGGCAAATCAAATAGAGAATATTGAAATAGAAAATTAATTTTTAAAAATCTAAGAGTGCTTCAAGAGTGTATGAAACTAGTAAATAAAATAACTAATAAACTGGAAGAGAAATAAATAAATTATACAAACTGAAAGACAGAAAGTAGTGAATTAAAACAGCTTCGGAGAAGATGGGAAATATAGGTGCTATGAGGAACACTGATACACATAGAATGACAATACCAGAGGAACAGAAAGAAAGCATAGGGAAAAATATTTAAGAAATCATTGGTACAACTTTCTTAATTTTACTTTCAAATATCAGACATTTAGCACTTCATATATAATATAAATGTATTTGTGTCACAACAAAATCTCAGTACGATAATGACAAAACTAACCACAAATCTATCATAATAAAATATTGGCATATAAAGACAAGGAGGAAAAAGTTAAATATATTTTAGTCCTTTCAGCTCACCTACTTTCTGTTTTATTTTTGGAGACAATCTTGAAAGCAATAAGGGAAAAACCATGTTACTTACAAGAAAATCATGATGTACTCAAGAGCTGGCATACCAGTAGAAGCAGTGAAATATCAAAGCACATTGGACAAGAGATTTATTGTGCTGGGAGAAAAAAAATGCTAATCAAAGACCCTATATCTCAAAAAGTTATTGTTAAATAATAAAAATGAAAAACAAATATCCCCCAAATAAAATGGAAGTAATGTAGTTTTAGTAGGCCTGTCTCACAAAAAATAATAAAGTTCTTCAGGTTGCTACCAAGTGATCACAGATGGTCAGTAGAATCCACATGAAAACTAAAACATAGGGTTTTTCAGGAAAAGATTTACATTTATATAAAATGGTTCATTCATATGGAATAGCTATTTCTTCATATGTTTTCACATAAATTTTTGTGAAAGGATTAATTTGAGTCATTTGTCTTTTTTATTATAAAGTTACCATTTTGTTAATTTAGTTGTATTTAAAAAATATAGCCTAATTTTTGGTTTCACTTACTTTCTCTATCAGTTCTCTTTATTTTATTATTATCTACTTTAGACTTTATTCATTTCTTTCAGTCTGGCTGTTATAGGTTTACTTTACCCTTCTTTATCTAATACCTAATGAGAAAAGTAAGTTTATTGATTCGAGAATTCTTTGTGTTAACTTAGGTTTTGAAACTTGTAAATTTTCTTCCATTCTCTGCTTTAGCTTATTCTATCAATTTTAATGTCATATTTCAATATTTATTAATATGAATTAAAATTTCCATTTTTCTTGTTCCTTTCCTTATTTCTGAATGTTTTATAAAAACATATATATATATATATATATATATATATATAATTTTTCCTTATATATTGATAGGAAAATGATGAAAATAAGAAATACAATTAGGTAAATGCCATGGTAATCATAGGAAAATTCATAAGTAGATGCTATGACTTTATTGGACAAAATATGACATAAGATATTTACATAATTTCAAATAATTTTTCCACCAGACATTTATTAACCATAAAGTAAAATGTCACAACTTTGCAGAGGACACACAGTAACAAAGTTTTCAAAGTTTAAACAACCAGAAATGAGCAATATAGGTACCATGTATCCCTTCATGTGTGGTATGGACACACGAATATTGTCCCACTTGTACTATTGCCAAAATAATGTTGATGTGTTACATTAAAACTCTAGATGAATAAAAATTGAGACAGTCTAAAAACAACTGTAATTACTAAGGTCCTAAATGACAAAAACTGAAGAATTGCCACAGGTTTAAAGACATGATAATTAATGTGGTACATTATCTCAAATGAAAAAGTTTAAAATGAACATATTTGTAAGAAATCTAGCAAAGCTTGAATAAAGTCTGTGATTAATAGCATTATTAATATTATGGTGATTTCCTTGTACTGATAATTATAGCTAAATCAGACATTAGTGTTAATACTGAATCTTCGGGTAGCAGAATAATATACAGAGGGAAGATGTAAAACAGGAGTGACTGACCAATATACTTATGAGAGAAAAAAATTGCACTTATACCCCAAAAAGTTGACGGGTATAAAAAAGATGAAAAAAAGTTGATATGACAAAAAATAAATTATATAATCTTCTAAATTAAGATGTGATTGTTACATATGTTAATGTTATCAAGATAGATAAATATGAGTTCATTTCAGGAGGATATTATAGTGTTGGAAATTATATTGTTATAAATAGGAAATGATCAAAGGAAAAGACAAGAAAGACAAAGAAACAGCCTTATCTAAGGGAATGTAAGAAACACTGATGTAGAGCAGAGAGAACATGACATTTTCATGAAGTGGAAGAAACTCTCCATCACTGAATTTTGGATTGAAGATTTGCACTGATATCTGAACTAAGTAACTAGAAGAACTATAGTAAGGAAAAGCTTGGTGATGTCTTACAGTTCTGAGGTGAAGAGAAGATTGTTAAATAACCAAGAAAAAAATAACAATTTTGAAACTTAATCACCTGAGCACCAGACATCTTAGCCGTAAAGAACAGAAAACTTACGGAAGACAAACATTTAGCTTTCTGAGGTAAGATAATGTTAGGTCTGCACATTACACAGCTCCGTGTCACCTAGACTAGTGACGAAAGTAAGCACATTTTCTATGGCATTTAAACACTATTTTTAGGTCAAGAAGCTCTCTCTGTGACAGTAAGTAAAAGTGCAAACAAAAAAAGGCAAAACCTACTTCCAAAATAAAACTGCCCAGAAAATACTAATCTTGTGCATGAAACATAAAATTGCTAGTGAGAAAAATAACATTGATTTCAGTTGCCTCAATGATTTTTACAAACAATATAGAAAGAGTGATTATTTCAACATGAAACAGTGAGTAAACACAAGGCAAAAATTACAGTGTTAGAAATAACTTAAATATATCATTAATCATAATAACATCTACAGAAACAGATTTAGAGGAACATGCAAATTTATAAAACCAATGATTAATATCCTCATGAGAATAAAAAAAGGTATTAATTTTCTGTTGAAAATGTTCAGAGAAAGAAAATTCAATATAGTTAAGGGTTTTATTTTGGGGGGGGTTAATTGACATTTCCCTTCTGCCTTCACATTTTGAGAAAATAAAAACACACATTTACATGTGTTGAGATGTTAAATTACCTGACTGTTAGAAATGCCATATTTATGTGGCATGGTTTTTTTTTATATATCGTATGGAATTTTATTTAAAAAGATGATTGGTTCAGGGAAAGTGAGAAATGTTCAGCCTTTACTAGTCTGGCTAATTGCCAGCATCAGTCAACACTTGCACAAGTTACCTCTGTTGATCCTGTCTTTGAGTAAAATATAAACTAAAATACCCACCTTGGTGGCAGACCCTTCAGGGCTGCAGGACATCTTCACATCCAGGACTCCAATCAGCTCGTGAAAATCCCACACAATACGAGCTTCAGTTGCTCCTGGAACTAGGGTGCTCTTCTACACATTGGTTCTTCCTATCCAGGAATAAGAGATGACTTTCCATTTTCTGATAGCCTCCTCAATCTTTTTCAGAGTGCTGTAGTTTTCAAAGTAGAAGTCTTTTACTATTTTTATTAGTTTGAAGACTAAATATTTCAGGATTTTTTGGATGTGATTGTGAAAGGAATTTTTCCCACATTTCTTTTTCAGTTGAGTCTGTTGTTCTGCAATGTGTGAAAAAATGTTACTAGCTGTTCATCAGACAGAGGACTACTATCTAAAATATAGAGAGAGAACTGAAAAAATTAAACTCCTCAAATTTAAAGACCTGATTCAAAAGTAGGCATCTGAAATGAATAGATACTACTCAGATGAAGAACTAAAAATGCCAAATAATCATAGGAAAAAAATGTTGAACATCATTGGTCATTTGAGAAATGCTGATGAAAACAACACTGAGATTTCATCTCACTCCACAAAGAATGGCTACTATCAAGAAAATCAATAATAAATGCTGTGTGGAGAAAAGAATCCTACACTGTTGGTAGGGGGATAGACTGATGCAACCATATGGAGATTCATCAAAGAACTTGGATTAGAGGTCCTGTTTGACCCAGCTATTACCCTCCTGGCTATCTTCCCAAAAGAATCAAAAGCATCGCACCACAGCACCATATGTGTTCCCATGTTTATAGCAGCTCAGTTTGTAATAGCTAAATCTTGGAAACACCCCAAATGCCCATCAAGTAGAGACTGAATAAAGAAGTTGGTTTCCTTTTTATTTGTTTGTTTGTTTTTTAATACAATGGAGTACTATTCAGCTGCAAAGAATAATAAATTAAAAACATTTGTAGCTAAAAGGGTGTATATTGAAGTCATATCTTAACTGAAATAAATAGGACACATATGTATATATACTGTATAGTTTCTCTGGTATGAGAAACTGCAAGAGTAAATTATGTCCATAATGCATAAAAGATAATGTACAACAGGAAGGAAAGCTCCAAAAGCGTAGGAGATCAAATTTGTTTTTCGCTATCTCTTCCCAGTTACTCTTCAATTTCTTGGTAGCAGCATTCTTTGTGGAGTAAGATGGAATCTCAGTATTGTTTTTACCTGCATCTCTCAAATGACTAGTGGTGCTGAACATTACTTCATGTGTTTGTTAGCTGCTTTTATTTCTTCCTCTGAAAAATGTTTATTCTTTTGTGATGTCCACATGAATTGGGTCTTTAAATTTGGGAGGTCTGATTGGTTTTTATAAAGCTTATGTATATAGGGGGAAGAACTTGATGGGAGAAGTGGGGAAGGGGAAAAATAAGAATCAAGATATATCATATACCACTAGATACTGTGAAATAGACGCTATTCAAATAGGAAAGGGGGAATGTGGGGGAAATGTGGGGGAATGTGGGGGAAATGTGATCATGAAAAAGCAGAAACAAAGCATATATATATATGGGTGGGGAGCTATAGGGTGGGCAGGGGAATGGGAAAAATGATAATTAAGTGGAATATTACTCTACCATAAAAATGATAAGATTGAGACATTTATACTCAAATAGATGTACCTGGAGGACATACTAAGTGAAATAAGTAGGTCACAGATGTATAAATATCATATCTTTTCTCTGGTATGAGAAAATGAAGGTGTAAATGTTCTAGAATATATAATAGATATTGTGAAATAGATAATATTCAAAAGGAAATTAGGTGTAGGTGGAAGTAATGAGAGAAAAAATAATGTGATGGTAAAAAAGGAAATAAAGTTTATGTAAAAAGGAGGTGGGATGTTGTAAGCAGGGCAGGAGAATAGGAAAAAATGAGAATTAAGCAGTGTCATATACTAGTACAAATTTTCAGTGTCAATTGTGATCATGATGTGTATATAAAATGTACCAATAATGTCAATAAAGTTTAAAAAAAGATATATCATGTGCTGGTACAAATTCTCAATGAAGATGTGACCATAGTGTATTATTAAAATGTACCAATAAACTCAATTTATTTTTTTAAAAAGGTAGAGGAATAGAAAGAAGAGGTGAAGGGGGGAAAAAAAGAAGGCAAATATGAGAAATAAAAAAATGGAAATAAAGATTTGTAAATGGGGAAAACAAGAACAAAATATGTCATGCACAAGTAAAAATCCCACAAGATGAATGAGACCATAATGAATACCTAAAGTGGACCAATAAATTTAAAGAGTGAAAAAGAAAAACAAATGGCCCTTCGTTTTGTTTCCAATGATGGGCTCGGTGATGCTGATCCTTAGATTCCATGAATTTGGTGGAATCTCTACCGGTGTGATGCAGTCTCCATTGCATGATACGTTGTCTGCTTACAGAACACTTGAACTTGTTCCATTCCCCATCATCAGCTGTGTGAAATCACTGCTATTTCCTCTTGGATCAATTCCTATCAGCCAAGTTTTCGGCTGTAAAAGTTAAGCTTTTCCACATTGTGATTAAAAGAGGCTCTACAGGAAGATATTTTACCCTAACAATCTACTCTTCAGCAAGCTTTTGATGTATTTATATTTGTATAAGCACATGGACTAGTATTTTTTTATAAATAATTGCTAATTCAATAGTTTTTATTCTATTTTATTATTTTGACTAAAATTATGATGTGGCCGGTATTCAGTTAAAGTGGATCTTTTCAGTGTTTCTGTTATTTACTGTACACACACTTATTTTTTCCCCATGAAAGGCATTGCAAGCACAAACTTTAGTTTCCTTTTGTGGAACTGATTGTTCTCCAGAGCCTTGGTTTTTATTGATGATGAACAGTGCTTCGGAGGCATCGCCTGGACACAGAACGCATTCCTTGGTATTGAAATGTCCCCGTCCCATTTGCAAGCAGTCATTTTTGTTTGTATTCATTTCCATGTACACATCAAAGTTAGGGGTTGCCAGGGACAATTTCCATCTCAGTCCTATAATGGGATATCATCGGCATGATGTAGTTTTGTTGTTATTTTCATTTCTACGTTTCATTTTCTTTTTTTGCACTTGTGACTTGTCTTTTATGACACCAGCAAGTGGACACAGCTGTGATCTTGCTGACGTGACCTGTTTGCTAGTCTCTGAAGTGTAATATTCTCTATATCAGTTCCTGGCCTCCAGCTCACACACGGGCTCACTGCCGCATGCCTCAACCCCTCACTCTGCCTCACCTGTATTAGCTGGTCAGGTGAACACATCCATCTCTCTACTCCTTACTTGTCCCACTTGTTCTTAAAACTGTTCTGGTAGGGCTGGGGAGTTAGCTCAGTGCTTCCGGCGCCTGTCTTGTGAGCGCAAGGACCCAGGTTCGATCCCCGGGAACCACATACCATACTGGGTGTGGAGACTCACGCCCAGCAGCAACCAGTACCACATACCACAGTGCCAGGCGTGGTGGCTCACGCCTGTAATCCCAGCACTCGGGAGGCAGAGGCAGAAGGATTGCTGTGATGTGAGTTTGAGGCTGAGCTCGGGGCCAGTCTGAACCACAAAGTGAGACCCTGTCTCAAAAAAAAAAAAAAAAAAAACCTGTTCTGATAATTAAACATGACTGTATCTATACACTTTGAAGCTATAGAAGTATCACAATAGATTTTCAGTGATCAATTTAAAACTAAAATGTTCTATGATACAAAATTCTGTAATAGTAATAACTCAAAAGCAGAATACATCTGTGTGCACCAGAGCAAATGTGGCGTATTATCTTAGGCTCCATGTTTGTTGATTATGTCTTAAGCAGATTTCTATATAATATATACATATCTTGAATATTTACTTATAGCACTCTTCATATTTTTTACAGTGTAAATTATTTTGTCTGTTATTTTAATAGCTATGTAAATATTCACTCCAATCTTGACTAGCAGATATAAGTAATTTTGCCTAAATTTAAGACACTTTCATAGAACAAGTATGTTACTTAAAAATGAGAAAGAGAGTGTGGAACCAGCAGTAAGAACACCTGAAAGCCTTGCCTCTGGCCAGGACAATGAGGAGCCAGCCTAGAGCACAGAGGATAGACTTCAGGGATTCGTAGCTTGTACAATGTGCTCTCTGTATGATGTACAGGGTTTATTTTCTAACAGTAAAAATGCTATGTTCAAGTTAAGAAAAGTAAATATGAAAATGATTTTTAAACAGCCTTATACCAAAGAAACACTCTTATTTTAGATACCAACATACCCAGAGCTTTGAAGTTCCTGCTGTTCCTATCAAGGAGAACTGTACAAGTGATCGCCCTGGTCTCCCCCTCTCCGATGTTGTCTGTCTATAGTGGGTTCTCAGCAATAGTTCTGCATTTCCATGTGTCTTTGCTTCGATATTGATTAGATCAATTACATCACTCTAGTTTGAAAAATACAAGTTTAGCACTTACCTGTCTCTGGCATGTACCTTTTGTGAGAAGATTTCAAGGGTTCTTTTAATTTTCTACATATTTAATTTCAATTACTTAACCAATTATGTTACACAAGAAATCTGAAAATACCTTATTTCTGTAGGGTGAAAATCAAACCTAACTGGATCTTTGATTCAGGGATGGATCTGTAGTGTTAATGTTAGATAGTTTTAATTTTTAAATGGACATATGTGTCCTGCCTAAACTAGAAAGGTCAGTTAACTCACCCCTGCTTCTGGTCACGTCTGTACTGCACAAAACCTTGCATAAACGTTCTTAGAATGTGAAGGATTTGGAACACTTCCATGACACAGGGGCATAAACATATATATTTGATTATTATACACTTCTGAAGATTTTAGTACTTTGCAGGGGATATGATAAGCATCAAATTATAAGAGGGAGAAAATCTATCCACAAATCATCTCTGATTAGAATAGATATTCATAGACAACTAAATAGTCCTAAATTTGCTGAAAAATCTACTTCATAGCACAGTTTAAGGAGAAGAATGATGAACAGATTTTAAATTTTACATTTTCCATCAAGTTCTATAACCATGAACAAATAATTTAATATAACTAAGCCTTGACGACCTCATTTGCCATGAAAGTGTGTGACCAGGTGAGTTCCATTTTATTGTTTCCAAACTGATATGTCACAAACGGCACCGCACTGACCATCTCCCCAGAATAAGAACTGTAGTGAAACATTATCCGTCATGCAATTTATATGTTAAAATTTCTTTAAACACATTTAAAGTGATAACATTTTTGTACTTCTATGACAATCAGTGACAGAGTCAATTCTTTATTGATTTCATGTCTAAACAGATACAGGCACTTTCATGGGGAAGTGAGCAAGATGGTCAGTGTGAACTTGTTAAATATTTATGCCCCATTCTTTCATTGTTCATCTAGGATTCTAATGGCATTTAGCTCTGCAAAGAGACTATTTTGAATTTTTAGTATATTTTTCTACTATTCAGAGTACATCACAGGCCACAATTGGATATTGTATTTTAGAGCAAGGAGATCTATCAGTATATGATATCCAGGTTGCTCTATGAAAAGAAATTACTTCATACATAGCTACATTCTATGACACATGTTGTATATAAGTTATTTCACAGTGTACATAATTGATAGTAGGGTATATTATTATATCACTCAGTAGAAAATAATGATTTTGAAAGCGCCATATATTTTAAAAGGATGTTAAAAAGTGTGTTTAATAGAGTGTCCCTATGCATGAGGTTCTTGTAACGAGTACTGCGGGCCACACTGAGCTCTCAAAATAACTACATGAAGAGCATTTGAGAAAACAAATTTGAAATTCAACTTGCTATAGAAGTAAAGTACTGCAAAAGGGAAATTAAAGCTAGGGTTAGCTGATTCCAAACCCTTCACTCTATTAAACACCATGAGCCTATCTACTCTGAAATTTGAAATGATTTTCGTACAGTCTCACACCAGTAAAACTTTTCCATCAAACAAGAAAAGTCCGACCACCTTGTGTCTATCAGGAAGGGAAAGGGAGTGTACAGAGAAGTTGCAAGCTATATTATGTATTGTATTATCACAAAGGTAAATGAACCACAAAGCATATTTAACTGGTCTCGAAGGATATCTGTGATCACAGACAGCCTCCTTTCCAATGAATTCATGAAGAATCCAGGGAAGGTTTTCATGCTTCTTCTCTGCAAGCTCTCAGCCCTACTTTTCTGCAAAGTCTATGGAATGCAGTAAATAGATTCTGAGTGCTATCATCTATTATCACTGCAGTTTACATGTAAAGTGTTAGTGGAACATTTGCAGTTTTCCAGTTCTTCAGGGAATGACTCCTGTTTTATGTGCTTGGAATGAACATACCTCAAAGGCAAGGAATAAGAATAATTCTGCAAGTAAGGAGGGTATTAATACAAGAGTTAAGTTTATGATCTCAACCGCAATGTGCACAGGAAATAATGGCTAC
This sequence comes from Petromus typicus, assembly GCA_004026965.1. Classification (NCBI taxonomy): domain Eukaryota; kingdom Metazoa; phylum Chordata; class Mammalia; order Rodentia; family Petromuridae; genus Petromus; species Petromus typicus. The sequence goes on along the minus strand of PVIR01001545.1, from coordinate 11,822 downwards.
AGTATGATAAGAAGTACCATTCTCAAAAGTTACATGTTGAATGTTTTAAGAGTGATTTATTTGATAGTTGTTTCCTACTGTTAACTTTTATGGGGAATAGGAACTATTTAAAGTTATCCCAATTATCTTATAAAAATGACTTAAAATGCACATGAAATTCTAGAAGGTACCATCTGAAACTATAACCAATAGATATATACCAAGTTCTACACATTCTCACTTAAAATTCATATAGAAAATCATAAGAAATATAAAAGATAAAAATTTAAATGAGATCAGCAAAGCTGTAGGAAACAAAATACAAATATCAGTCACATTTCTCCATGTTCTTCATGACAATGTACAGCAGATGCCAAAATAAAACCAGAACTCCATTTCAAGCTGAGGAAAATAAAATATTGAAGCATAAAATTAAAACATACATAGAATTTATGTGTGGTAATAAAATAGACCTAATGTTTAAATAAAAAAAATTATAGGAAAAGACATTGTCGTTAATCCTCCTCAAAACAATTCTGCTTTCTTCCTATCTACTGTCCTGTCTGTCTTGTCGCTGCCCTAATGTCTAGAGGTCTCTTTCTTGGGCCCTTAGTTGTGCTGTTACATTTTCCTTGATTCTCGACTTGATTAAAAGCACTTATCTTCATTATCATTTTGAACTTGGGGAAGAGCTGGAGGTTTTGCTTCGAGCCTCATCCCTGCATGGTGTAGAGAGTGGAGTTTCTCTGTGTCTCTTTTTTAAAGAGCCTGATTCCACTTGTAAGGACCAATTTCCCATAACCTCAGGTCTTCCAAAGCCCAGCCTCTAATAACATTGCATTAATGATTAAGATTCAATAAGTGAGTTTGGGGTATACATCAATATTCCAATCAAAGATATATATAAACATTTCTCAGACTCAAAAATAAAAGATCTCTCAAAATTCAGCCCATTTTAAAAGATATTAATGGGCATTTCACTAATACGGATTGGCATATTGTAACAAGCACAAGAAAATAGTTCAGAGCTATTGTTGATTAAGAAAAAACAAATTAAAATCAAAAGAAGATATAATTGCATGGGTGTCAGAGTAGCTTTCTTCCCCCAGTGGCAAGGATGCAGAGAAATTGAGTCACTCAGTATCACTGAGAATATAAAATGGTACCACCACTCTGGAACTCAGTTTGGCAATTTGTTTTAAATCTGAACATGCAGTTGCACGATACAAGGATCTAAGTCTCGAATAAATATCCTAGGGAAATGGAAAGTTATATTCATATGTAAAATGCAACTTGTTTTACAAGTTTTAGTTCTAATACAGTAGCTAAGAACTAGAGAGAGCACATATATCTTTTTACAAGTGAATGATTACAAAAATTGTGGTACATTTAAGTAAGGAAAAAGCCTGAGGTAACTGTGAAGAGCTCCCAGCCATGATGGTAGTAATAAAAAATGATATATCCTTTTTGAATAATGGTTTTGCAGTTTCTTGAAAAATTAATCATATTTGTATTTTATCATCCAGCAATCATCTCTTAATAGTGTAATAGTTTTGAAAATTTATTTTCATACTAAAGCTGCCTGTTCATTGTACAGTAGCCTCTTTCCTATCTTCCAAAACTTGAGGCAAATATGTCCTTTGGTAATGAACAGACAAACCCTGCTAGATCCTTATTCTCAACTAAAAAAGTAATGACATCATGAAAGCACATAGAGAGTTCTTTTATGCATGGAGAACATAAAAAAGCCAAACACAAAAGACTAAAAAGCATATGATTCTATCTGAATGAAATTCTGGAAAATGAAGGCTGAAAACAGGAAAATAATTACTTTTCACCAGAAACTGTCTCCTTGGCTTCATGTAGTTACCATCCTAGGAATTAGGAGAATCGAACTATATCTGTCCCTTACTGTTGAGGGGCAAGTAGGAAACTAGGTAGAGGTATATTCTTTGGTAAAGTACATACCGTCTCTGAGTCCTTGTGGGAAGAATGAAAACTATGTGAGTTCCGCAGCTTTTCTGTGGTTCATCATGGGCCATCATAACATGATGACAGCAGCAAGCGTATCTTCAACACCAATCTCTATCCAAGTGATACCTAGGCACACTTGCCATGGTTCCCCAATGTGTTTGCATTCTCTCCCATTATCTCCCCAGTTCCTCAGCTCACAGCTGCTACGGCTTCCTGAGGGATATTTCATGTTTCTTCCTTGGAACAGTTACTGAGTTTCTATACAAGAGAACTTCCCATCCTGAGCTAAACATTTGAAGATGACTGTGTCCCCCTGTCTGATCTTGTCTTCATCACACATCTGTCATTTCCTGGCTTGTGTGTGTCCTAGTAAGATGCTGAGGGACATCATAGTGGGACTGAGGTGGGAAAGAAAGCTGAGTGACAAAACACACCCCTGCCTCCAGTTATTCTATGCATCCTGTTACTTTATGCCTCTCAGCAAAGATGGCATGGGACACTGAAGATTAGCAGAAGGTTTGAGTGAAATGAAAAAATCATTATTACAGAAAAACCTAAATTAGCCCCCTAGCTTCACTACTCTGAGTTAAATTAAAACCACAACGTTTAAAAGCTGTAAACCTCAGCTTTCCATTATTAGTTTGCCACCAGCTTCGCTATAGATAATATCTTTGCTATATGAGTTGTAGTAATAGTTCCCTAAGTCACTTTGGAAGAACTTGAAGGGTACCTGGACCCACAAGGCTGCAGTGTCTTGGACAGGATGATGGTACTTCATACTCAAAACTCAGCAACCTCTAAGGTAGCGTGTGACACCCTTGTAGTCAAGTACAGCACAAGGAGAAACATCTTACTAGCTGGGGGGTTTAGTGGACTTTAAGCAACCTCAGGAAGTGAATACAAACCTGATACACTCTGTACTGCAAGCGACAGCTTGATCACTCAGTTTCTGAACCAGCTGAATTCAGTTTAAGCCCCTCTCCATTCCAAAAATCTTTGTGTGTGTGTGTGTGCTGAGCTGTGTGTATGTATACCCATGTTTTTCTGTGTGTGTCTGTGTTTGTGTGGGTGCTTGTAATATTTGACCCAATCTTGTTTCTACTTTCTTTGGGTCCAAAGATCCTGTTTTCCATTATGAATATGTCCCAAACTGAATTAAATGAATTTGATCAGTTTATACAATGAACAAAAACTATTTTCCAGTTGATAGTCCATTGGACTGTAGGAAAGAAGAGAGAAGGAATTTACAGATTATAATTTAACTCAGAAGGCTGCCATGAGTGGAATATAAAATAAGAGAGGAAGAAAATGAGGGTTGATGAGGCTAAAAGACAAGACAGAAACCGTGATAGCAATGCACACAGAAGCCGAATGATGAAAGGGAAGATGGATGTGTGGTGGTGTGAGAGAGTCCAGAAGATATGTCATGTGAAAAACAAATCATGTTTGTCAACTGGTTAGAAATAGAAGGCTCTGAATAAATAATAATGTTGTTATTAATTATAAAAGTAAAATAAAAATTAGGGAGAAAAGAGACTAACAATAGAAACTGAAGGCAATGAAGACCAGTGCAAATACACAAAACTGCGGGTGATTCTCAAAAGAAAACTTCTATGGTATGTTCCATGTATACCTCGACTTCTTATTCATTGCTCAGGAAAATAAAATCTTTTACCAGACTGAAAAGAAAGTGTTCAGATATCAGGAATGTAAGACTGGTTGAAAGGGTTGAGGATGTTGCTGAGTGTGGGATCAAACACTTGAGTGGAGAGAATTGCAGAAAATTGTATAGAAGCCTAGTTTTTCTGAGGCTCAGACTCCATGGCTCCAAGAACCAATAGAGAGTGTTGGCTATGAAGACAAGAAACACAAATGTAGTATGAGTAAATAATCGTCAGAATTCCAGCCCGAGAAGGTAGGTTTGCTTGATAGGTGTCTCACGTTTCTATTGAAGATCCAGAAACTCCAAGATATAAAATGAAGGACTACACATAATGAAGCTTGAAACCAGAGGATCAATGTAATTTTTCCAGAGAATTTACTTTGAGGAATAGGATCTCTTGTATTACCATAAAATTTCATTCATGGTTTTGTGTCTGATTGCCAATAAGAAACTACAAGGCACAAAAAAAAAAAACACCTGCTGTTAACTAACTGAGAATCAGCAGAAGTAGAATTTCCATGAGAAGTGAAATTGGATTTTGCAGAGAAAGATGCTAAAACAACTGTGTTAAAGATATTAATGAGAATACAAGTAGAGAAACTTTAATAGAATATTTAGAACTACAAAAGAAAATAGTTTAAAAGTTCAACTATATAATATCTGAAATTAGGACATATTATAAGGACTTGACAACAGAAGATAGGATTAATTATGCTGAATGTTGACCAAGCTAAAGAATTTGAACTCATAGAAATAATAATATTAGAGTATATATAGAATTTTAGAATAGAGGAACATTTATGAAATGTTGGAAATAATTCTTATCCTTTCTGGATGTTAGTTACATAGATATAGACATATTTTAGAATCTGCTGTATACTGCAGTTAAAATAACTGTGCTATATTTACCTATCTGTGACCTATTTATTTCACTTATGAGGCAAATATCACATCTTTTCTCTGGTATGAGAAAATAAAGATGGAAATGAATTCTAGAATTGTATGTTTTATATTATGAAATAGAAAATACTCAAAGTGTAATAGGGTGAAGGGGGAAAAATAATGAGATTATAACAAAAAATAAAGGAAACAAATTGTATGTATATATGGGGGTGGTAGGGTGGGTAGGGCTATGGGAAAAATGAGAATTAAGTTGTGTCTTTTACTGGTACAATACCCATTGTGGAGTGCAATTATGATGTGTATATATAATGTACCAATAAAGATTTCAATTAAAAAAATACCTAAAAATCCTCCAAACCAAACTTATGCATAAAGGACAAACAAATAGCCTGAATATCGAGATACAGATATAGCCTCAAATGCATTTATTAGCAAATAATAAATAGATCATAAGAGAAAAAATAACTGTGCTTACTTATGTTACTTAACTACATGATAATGCAATAAAAAGAAAATTTATTCCCACCTTGTTTTCTGCTCCACCCTGTCCTCACTGCTGTCTCCAGCCCTCACCTTTACGTCCTTTCCCAGGAAGCACCACCTACTCTTTTGCTCTGTTCTTTGTTCTTCTTTTATTTCTTGTCCAGTTTACGTTTAATTCTTTCAAATTTTTTAAGTAATTGAGTTTATTGGTACATTTTAGGAATATATTGTGTTCACATTCCTTGTTGGCAGTGTGTACCTGTACAGAATATATCCTGAGTCTTATGTTTCCCATGGTTCTATATTTTTTTAACTTAGCAATGGATAAACCTTTGGCTTATTTTTTTTTTCCTAATCTATCTCAAAATGTTTTCATTTTGTCTTTGTACATGAATGGTATTGAGACTGATCAGGGAGTTTTGGAGATATTATAATTATAATTAAAACATTATAATTATAATTTTAAGGGTCTATATTTTAACTACCATTATTGTCAAAGAGACAAATATATAAGGCAATGTGACTGTTATTGTTTTGATGAGTACTTTGCATCTCTCTGCCTGCTGTTAGCCTTGAAGTTCTACTATTTCAGGGTATCATAGATAGATTTAACATTCAGTCTGCCAAGATTTAATTTTACCGATACAAGTCCTTACTTAATTTTCAAGGTTTATTTCATATTGCTTACCAGATTATTTCTTTTATTGTAAGTTTTCCAAGTGGATCTCACTTTCCATATTATGCTTTGCATTAAAAGTTTGTTACAAAGAGAAAGGATAGTAAAGCTTTAATATCTGTGCTTTGTACTCTGAGAAAACGAAAGCTTTCATAGGAATTTTTACTTCAAGGAAATTCTTAGAAAGTTCTAAATGCTCTCACAACCCACTGGCTATAAATAAAACCCAGGAAACTCTCAGTTTTAGAAATACCTTCTAGATGATTTCATTCCAAAGGCCCTTCTGTCATTGTTGAGAGCTTATAAGGAGTGATGTTATTATCTAATTTCTTGTCTATGTGCTGTTAAGTTTCCAAGTTAACAAAGCACATATTCATTGAGATCAGATAAAACCGATCAATTTTGGTCACAGTGGAAAGTATCTTTTATAATCGGTTCACTCTTGTTCATTGTTGGTTACACTACATTGTACAGTACATAATGTAGCATGCATAAATATATAAAAGATACTATTGTCTGCTTTATATAATATGTATACAAAACATGTACATTATGTTTTCAGTCACCATAATTTAAGCAACATTTGTTGCTTTCATTTTTCTATTCATCACAATAACAAAGAGAGTTGGAAAGGCTAGGTTTAGATTCCATTTTCTTACATTATGATTTTTGTGGGACTTCATTTTGAGCGCATTATTATAGAAATAACAAATACCTGATTCCTAGCTTTCATTATTTTATCCAAACAAAACTGATTTTGGTCTACACAAGAGACTGTTATCTCAATTTCCCTTTTGCTTTAACCCTCAACTTAAATGAATTTAATTTCTGGTTTTGTTCCTTTCTAACTTTTATTTTCATCTCGGTGTCTAAGGACACTGTATCCAATTGTTAACGATACGGACCCAGAGATTCGTGTTTTGGTTTTTATCAGTGGCATCAGCCAGTGATTCACATTTAACATTTCTTGGAAAACGAGACCCGAGAAAGTGTGGGTGAAGCCGCTCTACAAAAGACATTCAGTTGAGCTGATGGAAGCCGCGCTGTATTTTAATGCTGAGAAGCAGCCTCGTGGGGTTCGGTGTTGATTTGCTCTAATTTGTTCCCAGTCTCTCAGTGTGTGAGTGTTTACGTTCTTTTCTCTAGATAAATGTCTTCAATTCAGAGGCACTGCTTCTATGATAATACAAAGATGATGAAGAATGCATTGCCAGAAGTAGATCAAAGTGGTTAATTGCAAAGTAACATCAGTAGTTTGCCCTTGTTTATACAGAGTGGAAAGCAGGTGGTGGTAGGTAGTTCTCTGCCAGCACATTGCTATATAAATAAATAATCACATTCTTTGAAAATAAGACCTGTAAGTAAGTCATTTCAAGATAGCTTCAGTGTTTATAGATGTCTCTTCTGCAGAAAGCCTGAAACATTTCACAGTTTCCAGCTGATGTTTAATCCTTTTGTATGTCGGCGTACGTGGGTGATTCTGGTGTGTGAAGACTCTGTACCTGAAGGGAAGGACATTGCAAGGTAGGTAAAAATCGGGAGGACTGAGCTATCATGGAGCTCACTGTACGTTTTCAGTGTAGCTTCTGTTGTGAATCATGGCAAACCACTGGGGCTGGATGAAATTTTGTCTTAAATGTGTCTTACGTTCTCTTTTGTTGCCATCTTTATTTTCTCTTTTTATTTCTCTGCACAAAAGCTGACAATGATTTTGCTTTCCCGAAGGAAAGTACTGAGTACACACTGACCTGTGTATTGGAAGGACTGAAAGTGAGATCTACATGAATCTCCTAGGCTTGCCCTCAATTTATTATTCGGCTTTTCCCAGTAGAATGCTGCTACCACGAATTCCATCCCAGGGAAACAGCGCAGGTCAAAAGCACAGCTGCTGCCCCTCCGAATCTCCAGAGAAGCCTAAGCCTCCCCCTGCAGCCTTGTCATTTTGCATCGTGCGCTCCCTCACCCTACCATGACTGGGACTCTAAGCTTTGGCCGTACTTGCTGCAAACACTCCTGTTGTACAGCCAACTTTCTCTCTACTCTCGCTCTCTTTTCAATATACTGTAACTTCCATGATCACTTAGAACCCTGATGCTCCTTATCTGTGTCACCTGTCACTTTTGTACTCTGACCCTCTCCTTTCACAAGTGTCATGTGTCTAATTTTAAAGCTCAACCGCTCAAGATATTTGACAAAATCTCCAACTTGTTTCTCCACGTGGATGATCACTTTTCATTTCCCTTTTCGGCTATGATTTACTATCATGTTCCTAAATAAAATGGATTTTTTTTCTGTTTTCCACTTTCTATGCCAATACATCAGCTTTCCACTATGTACATCATTTATGTTGGATTAATATTCACTGGAAGTCTGGAGTTTAAAAATTAACTCACCTGAGTCAACTTTGCATTTTCCTGTGGTGTCCTTCATACATTGTCTGTTTTCTCTTCTTTTCAAATTATTTTTGACATATACAGTATAAATTTCTTCTTAAAGCCTGCCAGATCATTGAATCTTCTTTCAATATGATTAAAGCATTCCTGAAACATTTACAGTTTCTACTATATTTTTTCTGGCTGTTTCTCTCTCAACTCCTCCAACCCAACCAATACTATATATTCTAGAACAGTGCTGGTGAACCTACGGCATGCATGTTATTGTGTTTTTCTTTTAAGACATAAGATGTGTAATGTATGAGTTGTTATTTCCAAAGGAAAACTTTGTTATTAGGTTTAATGGCAGTTTGGGCACTGAGTGATAAATAGGTGAATTTTGAGTTGGAGTTTGGGCACTGGCCTCTAAACGGTTGTCCATAACTGTCCTAGAGGATGAGGGTTTCTAGAAAGTCTCATAACGTCTCGGGGGATTGACCCTCTGTGTTGTAAAGTCTACATGCTTTTTTGAAAAAGATAGATTCTTGCTACACTGCCTCATCTGTCTCTGAATTTCTTTGCTCTAGGTGACTTCTTCATCTCTCAAGTAGCAGGGATCACAGGCACACATCGTTGTGCCTGGTGTTCTGTGTGCTTTTTCATGTTGGATTATACTCCTTTTTGATTGGAGTATATTCTCCAGAAGTTTCTAGAAAGAAGATATATTGGAGGTGCTATTTTGAAGGCCATAAATTCTGATAGTGCCTGTGTTGTGTCCTTTGCATGGATGGTTTTTAAGTGGGACAATTTGGGTAAACTAGACATATTTTCCAGAATTTCAGGTTAGGATTATCAAGAAGAGAAATTTACATGAGATGTGGAGATATGGTGAAGCAGCTGCCATTCCACACTCCGAGTCAGTATAATGTCATGTGCTCGGTACTTCATGCACCACATCACAGATCTTCTGGCTTAGATTTTAGATCTGCAATTCCACCAGCCGCCATCTGGTCTCCTCCTTCAGTTCACGAAATCCTGAGCCCTGTACAGCCAGAAGTTTCAGATGACAGCAAATTTTGGAGATTACTGTATCAGAATTGGAGGCCAAGAGACTCGGTGAGGGTCTGGTGCCCTACTCCTCTTTGCATCAAATCCAATCTTTTTTAATTGAAATCTTTATTGGTACATTACATATATGCATCACGATTGCACTCCATAATGGGGATTTGTACCAGTATAAGACACAACTTAATTCTCATTTTTCCCATAGCCCTACCCACCGTACCACCACCACATATACATAAAATTTGTTTCCTTTCTTTTTTGTTATAATCTCATTGTTTTCCCCCTTAACCCTATTTCACTTTGAGTATTTTCTATTTCACAATATATAACATACAATTCTAGGACTCATTTACATCTTTATTTTCTCACATTAGAAAAAAGATGCGATATTTACCCATCTGTGACCTATTTATTTCACTTATGAGGATATCCTCAAGGTATGTCCATTTAAGTAGAAATGATTCAAACTTATCATTTTTTATGGCAGAGTAATACTCCATTCTGTAGAAGAACCACAGCTTTTTTATCCAGTATCCAATTGATGGACATTTGGGTTGTTTCCAAGATTTAGCAATCACAAACTGAGCTGTTATAAACATGGGTACACATATGTCACTGTGATATGAGTCTTTTAATTCTTTTGTGTATATACCTAACAGGGCAATGGCCGGGTCCAATGGGGCCTCCAATCCTAGCTTTTTGAGGAATCTCCAAACTTATCTCCACAGGGGTTGTACTAGTCTACAGTCCCACCAACAGTTCTGTAGACCTGTGTTAACTTCAGAACCAGAGGCCCTTGCCCTCCATAGCTATGTACTAAGTTCTCTTTATTTTCTGTGACACTCTCTCTCCCCTTCTTAGAATTGATGAGGTTAATGATCTCCCTGCTCCATGCAGTTTTGTCGTGATATACTGTATCACACCAAGCTCAAAGCAAGAATGAGAAATAGCCATGAACTGAACTTTCCAAAACTCTAATTTGAAATAAAGCATTTTTTCCTTTTAAGTTGTTTATCTAAGGTATTTTGACACAGTATTGGAAACCCGATTGATACTAATATCTCTTGCTCTGGCATTATGCTTATTACATGAAAAAATTAAACATCCAGTTAGCAAGTGAATAAATATTGAATGACCAAAGTTTTAGACAGTGTGACTGGGTCAGTGGTGATTCAAAGGAAACAAAGTTTATGTATATAGGGGGTGGAGGTAGTAGGGTGGGTAAGGCTATGGGAAAAAATGAGAATTAAGTTGTGTCTTATACTGGTACAAATTCTCATTGTTGAGTGCAATAATGATGTGTATATGTAATGTACCAATAAATATTTTAATTAAAAAAATTTTGAATGAAACAGATGAGGCCTCTTCTCCCACGATCCTTACATACTTGTGGTCAGTAAAATGTTCTAAAATACTTTAAGCTATCTTATGGAATTTGGTTTACTTCTTTGTATTTCTTACAGAGTATCTAGTTCATGAGAAATTTTCAATTTTAAAATTTGAAGTAAGCAGCTGCCCTTGTATAAGTTGAGCTTAGGAGTTTTGTAGCAAGTGGTTAATGTTCCCAATGATGGAAAGGAAACCACAAGAGAGCACTGAAGTAACTTTCCCAAGGTTATCCAATGAATCACTGCCAGAGCTGGAATTAGATCCTATAACTCCTTCTCGTTTAGGAAGCACTTTTATTCCTGGTTCGAAGATACACTGCGAAAGCGCTGTGTATCACCATCATTTTTCACTGGAGAGTTAGGAATAGACAAGACCTAAATCAACTTCAGAACAGAGGTCTTAATTTCATTTTGGAGTTACAGTGAAATATAGTGAAGTATAATTGCATGTTACAGATGAGTTTTAGCTGAGATGAGCTTATTGATCTTTAATCAGGCAATATATTTTTTAAAATTTTACATGTGAAAAATGTTGTTAACTTCACCAAAATTTATTGTACCTATTACAACAAATGGGTTTAATCAACCGTCAGTTTGTGTATGTTTGCATTGCCCTTCATATAACAAGGATTATGCAGAGGTAAACTATAATAAAAATTTATTTACACAAAGTAAATCTTCTTTTAGCAAACTGTAATAAGTTTTCACTCCCCAAACCAAACAAGATATTTTTGGGGAAAACATGAACATAATTTAGTATTTCCCTAATCATAATTGCTATAATATTACATAGATTTAATTCTGTCTCATTAAAGGAAGCTAATAACTACTTTCTTCTGAACAATTCTTTCCTTCTTAAATCATTTACATTATTCTTCCTTTTTCTTTGCTTTATCCCTTGAGTTTAAAAAAACAGTGGCCTACATCACTCTGCTGGGTATATACGCAAAGGAATTAAAAGATTTATTTCACAGCGACATATGTGCACCCATGTTTATTGCTGCTCAGTTTGTGATTGCTAAATCTTGGAAACAACCCAAGTGTCCATCAACTGGAGACTGGATAAAAAAGCTGTGGTTTTTCTACAGAATGGAATATTACTCTGCCATAAAATATGATAAGTTTGAATCATTTCTACTTAAATGGACATACCTTGAGGATATCCTCATAAGTGAAATAAATAGGTCACAGATGTGTAAATATTGTATCTTTTCTTTGGTACGAGAAAATGAAGTTGTAAATGAGTTGTAGTGTATATAACTGATATTGTGAAATAGAAAATATTTAAAAGGGAAGAGAGTGTAGGGGTAAATAACGAG